>VYZQ01014503.1:0-16564 GCA_013400655.1 Mystacornis crossleyi | reverse complement strand
GGGGGGGAAGAAGAGGGGAAAAAAAACAAAAACAAAAACAAAAACAAAAACAAAACCACCAAACCAGAGCACTCAACAGTCGTAAGTATGAATTTAGAATTTATAATTTTATTTTTTTCTTTGGCTTGTGCATTCTTACATGTCTTATTAGCACTTAACTACTTAATTGCAAGGTTGGTTCATGGTAAAGTATAGCCTAGTTTCTTGTAGATGCATGATGCAGGGTAATAGGGAAATTCAGATTTTAGCATCGAAATCATGTTCTTATTGTATTTTGTATTTTCTTCAGTGATGCTAGTAAAATACTCCTTTTGTTTTCACCACAGAAAACAATTCGCTCTTGCTACCAAAAAAAACCCACCAGCATACTGTTTCCATTGTTAATCACAATAATGAATACTAAGTATAGGATTCTATACATAGTGTATATGATAGTGAGTAATATACTGGAGATAGTTATTGTGCTATTGATTTTCTGAAGGCACAGATAACAAGTAATACTGGATAGAGATAAGGATCTAAAATAAATTGCTGATTAAAAACTGACTTATTGCTCACATATTGAGTACTCCCAGAGACTACTCTTGGAGGAAAGAGCTTATAGAGTAAGAAAATACCAACAGATTTAATTGTTGTGTTTCTTTCTTTAACTTCTGTTTTACTAATACTCTGAAATAAAAACATAAATAATTATGAATTAGCTTTCCCACAACTCTCACCTATGTGTTTAGTCAAAAGTTTAATGCAAGTTTGGTGCAAGTTTCTACCATTCTGACTTGAAAGTAGGCTTTATATCCATTTTAGAAACAAATGGAGAAGGAAGATAATTGTTGAGTAGAACAGACACTGGTTTATCTCCATTTCCAAACTGCAAAACTGCTGCCAAAAGCATCCCGAGAATGGCTGGATTTAAACAGTGGTGCAATACCTCCTGAGACCTAGAAGAAGGAAGACAAGTAAATGAACAGAAACCACAAATCTGAACAATTGGTTGAAAATACATTTCATGGCAGTCTGGTGTCTGGGTAGGGAGAGAGGGACTTGTGGCCTGTAACTGTTATACAGTTTTCCCCACTGCTTGCTCTCTTGTCAACATTTTCCCTGGCTTATTTACCCATTGCTGGTCTATGAGAATAGTCTTTAGAAATACAGTGTGGTGCAGCAGCTACCCATTTTCACTCAGCTAGCTCTCTTTTGTTCAGATTGATTCCAGCTCACTCCTAAAGGCTCACTACCTTGACTCACACCAAAGTGTGACTTAGCTGCCTTTGCCTTCTGGGTGGACTATGCCAGCCCTTTGTGCCTCACTTTAGCTTGTGCCCATCTGCTTCCCTCCAGTCTCCTTAGTGGAGAGGACCATATGGCCCTAAGTGCCTAACTCTGATGTCTTGCCACACCTTCAATTACTTTGCCATATGTTCTAGTATCATACTGTAATTGCTGATAGTTAGTGCTAGATATACAAAAGGGGCATTTCACAAGCCAACAGGTTTACTTCTGCTATATAATAAAGCTGAAACAGCTGTCACTGTACCATTCTCCCATAATCTCCTGACTTGCTCTGCACACAAGGCTTTCACAATTTTATGTATTTAAAATCATGCGATCAATCCTTGCTTATTATTTTTCTCTTCTCTTCACTCTAAGGTCAGCAAAGAGAAAGCTTATTTTCACATTTTTCTGTTACTTCATATTTTCTCTGTAACCCCTTATTCTCCATGGGAACCTCTCTGGGTCCCTGTTACTAGGGAGAATATACATCAGAGGTGTCAGAGAACAATGCAACTATTTAATTTTACAAGGATGTTATATTCTAGGGAATGCTTTGCTTTTTTAACTACATTACATTGCTGCATAACTAAGAAGAGATAAACCCCACTGTTTTTGCTGTAATAAGTAGGACAGTACTCCCTGTGATATTTTTGCATAGCAAGCATATGGTTGCAGTTTAGAAAATCTACTGGAAGAACATTTGTGCAATGTGCAAGCACTCTGGATTTCTATTATTCATGGTGACAGCATAAAAGCTTCCATCTCCGTTAAATCATGTTTAATGCTTTCTAGCATTTTTTGTCTTTCTGCTTTTCTCTTGTTTCTTTTTTTTTCCCCAATAAATTGTATTGATTACAAAACAGCTTACTTAAACATGGAAAATGGAGATGTCTTAGAAATTAAACTATAACCTTAGGGAAAACCCTCTGTATGGATACCAGAGCACAGGTTCAGTAGTTGGATTACAGTGAGCACACAAGACAGGTCCGAAAAGGAGTTACTTGGGGCACAAGCTAAGCAACAGGCAACCAGCAACATATTAATTTATTTTAAGATGGTTGTTCACCCAAAATGAGGTTTTTCCACTGAAACACAAACACCAATTTCAGCAATAATATAGTTTACATCCAACATGGAATCTAGTTTAAAGGGAAAGGAGAATCTTCTTCTTATAGGCCTTGCTTTCTAGAGTCCTACTTATCTATGTATATTTATCTTATTTATCTAAGTGTATACCTATACTTAGATACTTCATGAAAGGTTTTATGAGTCTGACATTGTCATATTAGGTAGTAGCCAATGATCTTTCATATTTTTAATCTTACAATGTCAGTCATATTTTCAAGATGACATTATTATAAAGCCATCTCTTTCACTGTCCTAATGTGTAATTCACAGCTACTGAAACTCTAAATGTTTTACTTGCTTTGTATTGTTGTTTTGTTTGGGTTTTTTATTTTGTATTTTTGTTTTATTTTCTTTTGCAACTGCTTTACAAGTCTATTTGTTGGTTCTGTACAGAACTCTTCATTTGATATAGCATGCTGTCACCTAAATCAGAAAATCGACTGCTTACTCATTGGAGTCTACAATTTGCTGACCTCTGCTAGTCTTTGTTCATGAGTTAAAGTAAATTGCCCTTTCTGTTGGAAAGATGAAGGCTACTTCTTCTTCAGACCCTTATCTTTGGCATGGGCCACAAGCATTATGTCAGATCTGGGACACTCTATTATAATGGCCTGACATGACAGCTTAGAATGTCTTCCAGACTGTCTTGCCTACATATTGACTTGTTTATTGTTTCTTTTAATGTTTCTGCCAAATGATTGTTTTATTCATACTAACCAATATGTAATATGTCCTCAAGATTATTTTTCAAGATGAAATATGCTTTGTTTAATTTAATTGAGAGCAACATCCTTTGTCTCCTTTTTCATTTTCAGAGAATAACCTCTTTATGGGACTGTGTTTGCTTGCATTTTTTCCAGATGGCCAGTGCAAAGGGATGCTGATCTTTGTTGTATTTTCTACACCGTAAAAACATCTGCAAATATATAATGGACTGTCAGATTTCTGCTCATTCAGCTCCAAAGAATCACAGTGGTATGATAAAACACCTAAATATATTCCGTATTAGACAAAAAAATCATTTATTATTAAAGTAACATTTCATAACATCTAGGGTAAATCTGAAATAATTATGATTATTTGGAGTTGTGTAATTTTGTTCTAGATTCCCCTTCAAATGAAATGCTGTATAAAAGGCTAGCTAAGATATAATTATATTAAAGTAAATATGTTTTATAGAAATACACATTAATAATAGTTGCAGCCTCCAGGTTGGATGATAATATTATTTATCATAACGTTCAGTAATTACACAAATCATCTTCAGCTTCTACAAAATCAGTAGTTAGATATGCTGTTTAGGCTCAATGTGTCTCATTACGCCATTTTTAATGATTTAGTTGGTTACCATTATGTTTCATAAAACTACCTTACTGTAACCATTTCCCCTAATTTGCTGTGGCTTCTGGTTAAATTTAAAATTGAGCTTCTATAAGGAGACGTATGTGTGGTGTCTGAAACTCGTGGCTCTTGCTTTAGTTCATAAATTTCAGTGCAAGACTTGTACAAGTAGAAGATCTGGGCCTTTTAACCTGACATTTTAAAGTCAGTGCTTCTTGGCTGCGCAATTACTTTCCATCAGGCTTTTAAAATACGGTGTCTTTTACAGTGTTGAAAATTAAACTAAATGTTATTTAATTACTTGCACTTTTAATTAGCTTCTATTTGTTCCTATGCTGTTAGATTTGGTTTGTGGTTTCAGGGATTGTGGAGAGAGCACTGCCTATGCTCTGCAGTGTTTGTGCCCCATCATTTAAAGTAATTCAATGAAGTACTACCTTTTATCTACTAAATTCCTCAAAAAAAAAAAAATGCTAGAAGAGGAAGAGGAAACACATTAAAGAAAACGACAACAATAGTGTTGAAAAAAATACTGGAGACAGTCATATCCTCTGCTACACAGAATTGTGCTTCATACAGGAGATTTGCCTTCTTTTGCCAAGAATTTGCAAGAGTGACAGCAAATCTGTGACCACATTAGACATTCTGTCAAGAATGGAAAAACCTAGAAAACAAAATAATAATTGCCGAAGAAAAGAGAACAGGCCTTATCAGATGTAAATTGACAATGCTGTTTACTCCACACGCTCTATTCCAGCTGTGCATGTGTCATTCAAGTGTCCGACTGTCTATGCAGACTATTCTGAGACTCCTACATAATCAGCTTGTGGAAGCACAGTATTCCATTTGTGCAATTTGCCTGCCTACATGACAGATGTATTTGAAGCAATGCTAAAATCTGCCGTGAATGGGGCAGACACCAATCTCAGCTAACAAGTGAGTATTCTAATGCCGGAGCAGCACATAATCACTGACATTTATATCCTGCTGTTTAATGGTGACGTATATGAAGGCTCATCTACAAGAAGCTCATAGAGTCATCAGATGATAGAAGAGAATGCCATATAAGGAGAAGAACTCCAAACAGTTGTTGTAGTCCATACATTGTTTTTAAATGATGCTGATTGCTTTCTGTGGCCTCTCTACTGTGTTTTGACTGTGAGTCACACAGGAATTGCACCATTCTATTTTATTTATATTCTTCCTTTACTGATAATGATGTAATAAGATAAAGGCCTAACATAAAATAGTTCCTGAAAAAAAATTGTGTTTCAATTTAGTGTAATCTATAAATCATCAGCAAAGCAACTTTACAAGTTGACAACATTAGTATTTCCCTACGTGGGAGTAGTACAAACAAAGTTCGCCTGAAAATGTCTTCATGCCCTTCATCTCTTTTGTTTCTTATTCCTCATGGTAGACTCCAAATCTGTGTGAGTTATCGGTGGACTTCTTTTCAGAAATACACAGAGTTCTGCTTGATATGATTCTGCCTAGAGAAAACAAAAGCTACACCAGCAGTCCTGTAGTTCCTGAATACTCAATTTATTATGAATATACACGGGCACATTTCAAGGGGAAATTTGCTACTGAGAGTAAAATAATCATATGTTTTGGACCAGCATTAAAAATTTAACAGACATTTGCCTTTATAAAAACAACATGTTCCATAATCACATACACTTGTTATCAGAAGTCGGTATTTAAAGTACATAGATTTTTATCTGTAATGGAAAATACATGTACTTTACACTGTAAGGCCTTTTACAAACAGATTCATAACAGTAAAGAACTGTAAACTACTATTCATGGTCACTCAAAGTCTTATGTAAGTATCTGAAATTGATTAATTGAAGCAGAAAAAATAAGATATGAGATGGAAAGCAAGGGACATGAAAAGATCTTACTTTCACACTGAGCTTCTGATAAGCTTTCAACTTGACATGACCTGTGAGCTGGTGGGCCACTTGCTCACACACATGACACCAACTATTCAATCAATCAATTTTGACAGGCTTTTGCCAAGTTGCAATGGAATTCTGCATGTGATTACCCCCTCAAAAACACATCAGGATGTTGTCATTCAGTAGTAAGAAACAGAAAGACTTCTTTGTTCCCTTACTCACACCACCGCATGTGGACAATTGACAAAACATACAAGGTTCCCTTTTAGTTATGGCTTCTGAGTACTCATACTGCCAGGGCTTGGTGCAAGCCTTTCACTTAGATTCAGCATGAGTTCAAAACAGACTAATTGTCAGACAACTTCATCGTGCCAGCAAACGAGAATATTTTGTCACCCTTGTGCTCCAAGAAGACAGTGTTGGCTTTGGCAGCAAGTAACACCCTCTGCATCAGCCTGAGCATGGAACTGTCTCAGCCCAAGGGAAGCCCTAGGAACCCCTCTGCCATGAAGGGTCACTTGCTGTGCCCTTGGGCTCCCTTGAGGAGAAGATGCAAGTCTTTAACTGCACATTTCATTTTCATGTGAGCATAAAAAATTTTTCATGTGAGCATAAAACAAATTTTCCTGTGAGCTTCTGCCTTTGTGAGCATCCTGTGATGGAAAAGCATATACCCTGCTGGCTCGGTGTGATGTGCTCTTACAGTGACTCATCTGACTGAAAGGCAATCCTTAGGCCTCAGTTAAGGTTCTTAACTAACTTTATGGCTTTTTTCCTTCTCTAAATGAAGTTTTTAACATGTTTGCATGTTGGTTGTTTTCTTTATAGAGGAAGACTGCCTAACAAATTTCTCCAATTTATTTTACATCTTTTTTCAGGGAACTAAGTGAGTAGAACTGAGGTGAAGCTAAATAAAAAATAACATATAAAAATTTTTTTTAAATTTTGAAATACAAGCTTTTGTGTTAGTGAATCATCTATGTGTACAGTCGTAAGTACAGTAAGTTTGTTACAGCAATAATACACAACTTATTGGTGAAAAACAAAACCTGCAAAATGCAAGAGCTTCCAAAGACTATTTAAAACAACTTTTTGTAACAGCCAGTGACCTAAGAAATTATTTTGCCTAAATTGACTAGATATTTATGGCAAAAGCAATGATTTCCTCCTCCTCTTCCACTTCCATAATACAAGAGTGGAAATTTTTATTTGATTGGTCAGTATAAAAGGTACTAAAAGAAAATTCATGCCTCAGTATTATGAACTGTCAAAAATGTCCTGAAGTCCAGAATTTTTTTTCCCCTTCTAACTTTTGTATAATTTTGCAGAAATCATTGAGAAAGCATACTTTTTATGAAATGAAAAAATTTTTAAAAATGGGAAGAGAAAATATAAAAGAGATAGAGGTCACTGAAATTTAGTTAATTATATTACCGTGAACAGTATTTCTCAACTGCACTGTTGCTCTGTAAAGAAACAGGAACAGAAGAACAAATACGCTGATCTGACTAAAGACCTAAAAAGACATGAAAAAGTTTTTCATAGCTATAACAAAATAGTCTTAGAAGGATTTATAGCAAAATGGAAATCTCTTTTTGGAATAATGCATTCATATACAACCATAAATACCAGGTCAGCAGTGAATAACTCGATGGCTCTTTGCTGATCAGAATAGAACCAGTACAAGTCAGATTTGGCAGCACCTAATAGGCACACTTATTCCCCTAGAAATCTTTAGAGCCAGGTCTCACAGTGCAACTGGAACATAGGTAGGAACTGACCATTTTGGAACAAGGTAATGAGTCTTCAACTTGCAAACCTGGTGCAGTGTCTATTTTTCCCATGCCAGTGCATGGGTAAGAGTTAAGACAAAATTCATCATAAGAATTTGCAGTTCTATATGGCTTTCTCAGTCAGATGCACATATAGCCTTATTCCAATTTTTGTTATTCTTTTTTTTATGAAACAAAAGAAAATAAAATTTAAAAAATAAATACCTCTGTGGGGTTCTTCAAAATACATTTCTTGCAAGTTTAGAAAATTATTAGCCTTTGGATAGTTTATTACTTACCTCACAATAATTTAATTATGGGAATGCTGGAAAGAAATCACTTAAATATATTAAATATATTAAAAATATATTTAAAAAACCAAAACATATTAAAAATATATTCTTCACTGTTACTTCTTGTAGGAAAGTAATTGCACAGCTAATAATACTTTTGACACTCTTGTTAGTAGACAGAAATTAGGATATCATTATAAAACAGCATGTTCCACTAAAACTCTGCCATCATAGTATAAGTGCCAGTAAGTAGCAAAAACCATCAATAAAAATAGCATGGGCAAATTTAAAATAAATCTATAATTTGAAGAAGTATACAGTGAGGAAATTAGCACAAAGAAAAGGAGTCAGTTTTGCAGAGAATTAGAACCATGTTAATCACAGGAAAACATTTTGTTAATGTAAACCTACACAGCAAAAGACATGAGACCCCAAAAAAGACAGCACAAGGAACCTATAACAAGCAGTAGAAAAAGCAGTTGACATATTAACAGATACTGCTGTGAAAACTGAAAATAAAATAAAGAATATTTTGTGTCTGATATAAGCCACAGTCTCAAAAACTGGGAAAGCACACAACATGTGAACATAGTTACAGATTTTAGAGAGTGGATTGCGATGAAAAAAAGAAAAAAGGTACATGATAAGAACTGGCTTAACACTGAGTTCACTTTGCCTGTTTTCTGCTGCTCGTTTGCATGCAGCCAATGTAGTCTCAAGGTAACTACTGCTTTCATCCATGTGTATGTTGGTTTCTCATCCATGGAGAGGCACAAAATCAGTAGAACATATCAATGAGCATGAGCTGATCTTTTGAGGAAGATCTCTCTGGGGAAAAAAAAAAAGGAAAACCAAACCAAACAACCTTCTGTACCACAGCCAAAAATGATGGAAAGAGTGAAGGGGGTAGCAGAATGTTTAACACTGAGGTGAAAATGTGTCAACCCATGTGGCTGCAGAAAAAACTGAAATTCCACCAAAATTAAATGTTCTGAAGGTCTCATAAGTCCACCAGAGGAAAATGAGAAGACAAATCTCTTCAGCTGGGGTAAATCAGGACAATAATATGGCCTCTGTGGCAGCTCTGCCTATTCACCACTTCTGCACATTAATTTTGCGTTTACAGCCCTAAGCCATAGAAAACAAGCACCATGACATATCACTGCACACAAAAGACACTGTGAAAAAATGGGGTTTATTTATTTGTGGCCAAAGTATTCCATCCTGCCCATATCAGTTTCACCATACAAATGTAACACACTCCTCCAAGTCTTCACAGTTACACCAGCTCCATAGCTAACATTGCAACGTAAACACTCTCTGGTTTCAAAGCATTTGGAAAACTTCACTCTTCTGTTCTCTACTGACTTCTTCTAGTCTTTTCCTACTCTTATGATCACTATTTTTTTTTTGTTTGTTTTGACTAAGGAAACAAAGGAAACCAAGGAAACCCTTCGATTTCCAGTGAAAATATGAGATTACCAGATCATGAGGTCAAATTATTCAGTATCTTTCTTTACATTAAATGCATACATACAAAAAGACAATCAGAAATTAATTTTTTTTCCCAGGGGTTCTTTAAGGAAACTTCTTTGAGTAGTTTCAGCATTAGTAGAAGCAAAGTCACTACATATTTTAGACAAGGTAGAAAGCTAGTGCAATTTCATAAAGCTGTGTTATTACAAAAAGGACAGAACAAACTTGTTCAGAAATGCTTCAGTAGTGCTGGACAGCAGAGGACTGCATGTTGACATATGAAAAGAACATTTGTAATATCATAAATGTAATTTCTTTACTTAATTTCATTAGGCTGTATTTGCTTTGTTCCAACTACAATTGTGATTTTGTCTTGGGTTGACACCCCTTCCTGCTCTTCAGGTTTTTCTTCCTTTTGGCTCTGTTTCCTTGAGGAAGTGGTTTGCAGCACAGATGCTGTAATTTCCTCCAGAACTGGACAGAACCAATCAATTAACTAATTTGAATATCGACAGCTCTATTGAGCCACTTAGCGAAGGGAGACGCCTCTGTGAATTCAGATTTAAAGGGGGAGTAGGAGGGAATCGCTCTCTGGCTCTTCCGGCAAAGACAGAGGTAACTGAGGGCCCGCTCAGCCCACGATGGGGGGCCTGGGCCGGCCCGGCGGGGCCCGGCTGGCCCCTGCCTGCGCGAACCCAGGTGCAGGCCTGGTGGGAGGCCAGGCCGGGCCATGGTCCAGCTCCGCCGTGGGGTCATGGCCTTCACCTTCCTCCCCTCGGCCCCAGGGGTGGGGGTCGGACCTACANTTTATCCTGGAGATAGATGAAGAGAACTTTTGTTTTTCTGGAAGTGCTTGCCCTTAAAATTCTACCCCCTGCAGCTAAAGGTGAATCCTTGAACACGGTTGTGGTGAAAGCCGTGGTTGAGGAAGGGGACTCTCACATGTCAAGAGAAACCCACCCCAGACGGCGGTTGTGCTGTGACGTGGATGCCATGAGAAGATTGTTCTTGTGGAAAAGTTCCATAGTGTGAGCAAAAGAGATTTGTCTCACTCAATGGACTGACACAAGATTGTTATAGAGGGGCAAACTGGCTGAATTGATTTTAAGTTTGTGTCTTTTTATTAAAAGTGGATGGAGGAGGTGCTGGAGAAAAAGGGGGTTAATTTGCTTTAATTCCTTTTTATTCCATTTTATTTGTAGTTGTAGTAATAAACTTCATTATATTCTTTAAAGTTTGGTGTCTGCTTTGTATTCCTCCCTGTTCTTATCTCACAGAAAGGGGAAAATGCAAATCAAACCACTGCAACTTTTTATCTCTCTTCATTGATCACTGTATTCAAGTTAGTGGATCACTGGATTTGTTTTGTATACCTATTTCACAGTAGAAGCCAGTAAAATGAAACTTCTATCCATCTTTACCTCTCCTGTTGCAACAAATTACTGGCACTGTGTAGATTCCTCCTCAACCTTTATATGCCCCACTGCAAAAACTGGAAAAATCACTTGGTCTCATAAGCAGAGACTGCCTCCCCTACATGCCTGTCACTCAGTGGGCTGATATCTTTTTTGAGAAAGGTATATTTTCCCCAGTGGGGTATGCTTGGGTACTTGAGCATGTAGTGACGAAAAATTTCTTTATGTTTCTTTGAATGGCTTGAATTAGGCTTCCCAACCCCCTTCACTCTGCAAGGCAGAAGGAATTGCATCATTGCAAGCAGCACAGCCAGCAGCTCTTTTTCAGGGTGAAAATATCCCTCTCTATGTGCTGCCTTGATTGGTAATATAAATATGGGTTGCTGTCTTTCACCTGTACTGGCCATTCTCCTGAGGCAATGCTGCATCTTGAGCTGCTCCAAAGGTGGAGAGACTTTAGATATAGTGCTGTACTTGCGATTCCTCTCACTCTTTCAAATGCTTGATCTTAGATCTCTGACTGTTACAATGCCACAATAGCTCAAAAAGATTGTTAGCTAGTCTATAAATCAGCTGGCTTCTTTCTTATTCTTTGATTTGGTGTTTCTCAGGGTGAGGTGGAATACCTGAAAAGTCAAAACCTTCACCTGAAAATACTTTCTTTTTTCCAAGTCTGCTTCAGGTCACTTTTTTTTCTTTCCATTATATGTTAATATCTGGGCTTTACTGAGATTTTTCTGTGTGTTTTTTTTTTTCTGGGTTTTGTTGTTTTTTTTTTTTTTTAATTCAGACCTTTATTCTTTATAGTCTTCTCTTAGAAGAGAAGACTATAAAGAATGTAAATCATGTAAATCAGTAATGAAAAGTGTCTTACATGCACTTTTAATTTTTAAACCAGATTTCTTAAAAAATTAAGGCTTATTTAGTCATTCTACCAGACTGTTATTTCTTCACCATAATAATTTTGAATCTTGGCCAATTTCAACTGTAAAAAAATGGAGATGCACAATCCAAAAATTAGCAATACTTTACACCAATGAAAAAAGAGTAGTGGTTGCTAAAAAGTCAGGAGATACATATAATATGCTCTAGAATGTAAAAGGCCACAAAATTAATTCAAGGGACTGTTTGGCCTGCCAGCTGGCCATTTAGCTCACTTACTAATCATCCAAACAGCACATATGTAGCTCCAAATCAACTGTAATACATGCTATCTCTTGCCCATCTAGTACCAAAAAAAAAAAAAAAAAAAAAAAAAAAAAAAAAAAGGTGGAAGGAAAAGAAATGGAGAATGAAGAAAATTGAAAATGACATGATGGTGAGGACATGGTGGCATAAGATAGTGATTTCCTATGGTTGTAGAATGTATATGAACCTGTAGAGCTTGCAGAATGTTTGATTGACCAATCTGTATTTTTTGTTGGGGTCCCTTTGTGGGCTATTTTTCCCCATTTTTATCTCTTGAGAACTCTAATGATTCCATTAATCTGTTCTATTTCCAGTTTTCACATGTAGGTTACTATGGGTTATTTCATGTGGAAATCCATGTCTTGCCTTGCATTGCCTTGCCTGAGGTCCTTCCTAATTCCTGCAGCTTTTGTTCCTAGGATCTGTCTTGTTTCCACACCACCACAGGTATGTACCTTGCTGGAGTGAAGGCTGTGACCAAGCTTAATGTGTTATAATCCCCTCAACATGAAGAGCTTGATGTTCCCTGGTTTAAGTAGCCATCCTAGCAAAGATTAATCAGGAAGGAGTGTGCAGAGCTGTTTCCCAGGGGTAGCAGAGCTGAGCAGGACCCCAGTGTGGTGGCTGGACAGGGCGAGTATGTCTCCTGATGGGTCAAACTGTCAAGGTCCTTGACAGTGGCCAGGGCCAGCCAACAGCCCTATGAATCTGGGAAAGTGAGAGGTCCAACTAAGCATTCCATTGAGACAGGTGAGGTTAGGCCTGGAAAGGCCAGGCATGTCAGCAGCCCAGCCCAGACCATGCATGTGCAGCTCCTCCATGCATGAGGCCAAGCATGGAGGACCTGGGCCACGGTCCCAGCACAGCCAGGGCATCACGCTCGGCACCGCTGGAGAGATGTCCTAGCAGAGAGGAAGCTCAACACCTTGGTGGTGCCTCTGGACTGGGACCTCACAGCTGGAGATGATATTTAAACTAATGCAAAATTGGGTTATTGATGTCTTTTCCCCATGTTGGTTTGTTTAGTTCTGTGTTCGTTTGGGTTTTTTTCGTGATACCAATTTAAGTTTCATTAGAGGCACAGAATAGGGGGCGAGAACAGCAAAACTAGGGCAGTGCCTAGGTACTACTAGTTAAGCTGGTCCATTCCCCACTTCCAGTGGGGAACCAGAAAGAGGTGAACCAAAAAAGGAAAAAAAAAGGATTGGGATAAGAACAGATTAATAATTGGAAATCATGATGATGGTGATGATGATGATTATGATAATGAATGGCAGTAACAATATAGATACATCATAATTAAAAATTGTTCATATAATATTAATACTATATGTTTATGATAATAACTAAACGTGTTGAAATCCCAGAGGTGATGAAGACTTTCACTACGTGTAGAAACCTTTGCAACATGCCCTTCTGTTACATTATTGGAAGATGACAGTTGTCATAAGGCTAACAGGTACAGCAAGCTAAAAATATCACTTCTCATTTTGGCCAACATTTTCAAGGGCAGCAATTTCCATTGTAAATGGTGACATCTGACATACCTCATTTCCTGCAGATGTAGGATGTTAGTGTAAGATGGTGAAAAATGGGTCCTGTAAGGCTGATAATAGCCCTGTAGTTTATTGATAACCTTGAGTGGGAGATAGCTGGATATCTGAAGATAGATTTGTTTTTACCCTTTTCTCTTTCGGTTTTTCCATGTTAAAGTTCTGAGATCATAGACAATTTCCAAAGACAAATTTTACCAAGGAATATTCAGCAGCTCTTTTTTGGAATTAAAACATCACTTGCAGTATATCACAGATGATCACACTTTTTGGTTTTGTTTTTAATTTAATTTTTGTGTTTTATTTTATATCTTTTTTTAATGAAACAACACTTTAGACAACATTGATTATAGCTGAATAAACTTCACAAAATTTGTTGCCCCATTAGGGAAAAAAACCCAAACACTATTCATTTAAAACAGAGCTAACATTTGCATCTGTACTTTAGATTGAGGATCATCTGTCATGATACCATTTGCATGTGTACACAGTCTTTCACCTGGCTGGTATTAAAAAAGGTTCACAAAGACTTCACTCATTTGCTCAGTGTTTGTTTGTTTCCGTGCACAGAGGTAGAAAATCAAGAAGACAAAAGCTACAGCAATAATATCAGACATTTCAATACCATTTTCAAAGTGAATAGGGGGTTAATAGCAGTCTTACATTCTAACATTTCCATCATTCCATGTAAAAACATTTCTGTACTTAGATATTCTGAGTAATTGCCTTTAAGTATAAATGTGTTTGTGAGCAATCACACAGCAATAAAAGAGACTCACTTTAATAATCTTCCTAATAGATTGTGATAGACAATTTGAACTAGTCTGAGATTGTCACAGTGTTTTAAATTCTCTAGTATTCTTTTTCACTGTGAAATGCCTGTGGATCAAAGAAAACTCAATACCCCAGACAAAAGATCATGAATATATGGACTGTGCTTTTTCTTTTTTTTCTTTTCAGCAGATTTGGAAACTATGAAAAGACCTTATTATTGAAGGAAATTCAAAGTCAGCACAACTCCTTGAACAGGCAATCTAATACTACACAAAATTATAGATGAACAAAATAAGGTAGAAGAATTTGCAGTAAATATATACCTTCTGTTCAGATGGTGGGGAGGAATTTTTTCTTGTTTACTTTTTGTGGAAAAATTCAGAACAGTATGATAGTGCTAGAAAGAGAGTGTGTATGAGAAAATAAAACCAAATGCATCCTGGAAAATCCTTCAGCAATTTACAAAAGCAACTGCTAACTCATTTGTGTGTGCATGTCAGTATGTGTATATATGTCAGTGTTTGTGTGCATTGTGTAAAGTGAAAAACATAAAAGAAATTACCTTGATCAGGATTCAGTCTAGACCCTTCTGCATTCTAATTCAGCTGTTTTATCAGCTGATGCATTAAACATGCTGCTTTTCTGTGAAAATATCATTGTCAGCCTATCCTACTTCCTGAGAATAAAATCCTAGCAGCCTCTTCAATGGCTTACTCATATACTACTTAGCTAAATAACAGTAACATTTATAACATTAATGTATTCACTGTTCAATCTTCCCGGCTTTAATTAGCCATGTTGAAGACTGGGCATTACTGTTTGATTAAAAAGCATTTCCTGAAATGAGGGGAAAATCCTCTGGGAAACCCTGTTTCCACACTCATAATTTCTTCTTGTGGTAATCAAGTCTTTGCAGTATGTGTTGACTACACTAAAGATAAAAGACACCAAAACAGACCAAACAGAAGGCAACATTTAAAAAAAATGTTTAATTAGCATCTATTATCTGCAAGCCTATATGATATCCCTATTTAGATACTACCATCACTTTGAAACTATTACACCCCAGTTGAGTCTGCATCAAGCTGTCAGCTAAGCTGAGTTATTCTTCACTTACCTAAATTAAAAAATTATTTTGCTAAAAATGAGAAGTTATTTGTGAGCACTGTTTTTGTTTGAAGTCCAAGTCCCATACATAATTAACTTTGCAGCCAAGGATAGAATCCTTATTATACAGTATAAAAAGAACATCTTTCAGCAGCCAATTATCATGTTACCTATTTTGAAACAGAACCCTTTAGACGAAATATACCACTGAAACTATTCTGTGTGCTTCTTAAATAGCTATGGTCCTCAAATGTACAGAAATGAGTTAATCAAAAGGCATTCTAGAACTTTTGAAATTAATGGGAGGCTTCTACAGACTAAAATAAAGAATGTGTTTCATCCATGATGAAACACATTGATTTGTGCTCAAGTGTCTGTTCTTCAGCATACCAAAAATAAAAGTACTGAATTTATTGCTTAAGGGAACTGCAAAAGTGAGCAGGTATTTGAGAACCTTTGAATAAGAGTACTTGCTAGTACTGTATTAGTACTCATTAAGGCATATGGTTGCTGAGCAAACGTAAGAAGACATGAAAAGACAGAACTAAAATGTGGCTTGCATCACCTGTTACAGATTAACTGGTTATAAACCGTATAAGGTCATAAACAGAGGATCACTGATCATTCAGTCTCACTTTTTGAAAAAGGAAGACCTAGACTCTGGAAAATGAGCCTTCAGCTGACTGTGTACTCCTGCGTATGTGTGTACAAAGTTCTTTCCTCCTGCAGGATATAGCTCCTCAGTGCACTGAACTCAGCCATGCAACACCGCATCTCTCTCCTCTCCTTTTTGACTTGGCACTTCTGGTTGATATGAGCCAGTGTAGATGATGGTTTGGGTATTTCTAAAATTGTTTTTCCACTGCAAGTAATCTGGAATACCTCACCAAAAGGCAGCAGTATAGAAACTGGAGCACAGCTAGTCTCCATATCTGAAGGAAGAGAAGGATAAAATTCACGTTTATCGGCCTAGTGGATCCAGAACAAGAAGAATTCTGTGCGTTAAGTTCCAACTAGATTTCAAACCTAATGGGACAAGAAGTGCAGAGACTACACTTCCCTTGCTGCGCTCCAACAAAACGTTTCTCCTCCTTAGCAAATTTAAATCATATAGTATATTTTTCATCTTCCCAGTTCTGACTGCTGATTACAAATAATAGAAGTAACAACTTTTATGCATATACCTAAATTTCATAGTCTCAAAGTTCTGATTTGTTTTCCACAGGATGTGTGAAAAGCAATATGAAAACACAATCATTCAAATTCTTGTGACTGTTCGTGGTGACCAGAAAAGATGCATATTCTTTCAAGGGACAGAGCCTCTTTCATATTAACTAAAAA
>VYZQ01014498.1:11099-23514 GCA_013400655.1 Mystacornis crossleyi | reverse complement strand
CCATGCCGCCGCCGCGGCTCCTCCTCTCCGCCTCCCGCGCGGGAGCGCGCCACGCTCCACTCCCCGGCTGCCTCCTGCAGCAGCGGCGGCGGCGGCGGCGCTGAGGGAGTTGCGCGGGCTCTGCCCGATGTGGCAAGAAGCGATGATGATGAGGAGGAGACGCCGCTACCTGCTGGAGCGGGCAGACCAGGCGGGCGGCGGGTGTGGGGGNGGGCGAGCGGCGAACAGTCCCGCTCCCGGGACTGGCTCTACGAGTCCTACTACTGCATGAGCCAGCAGCACCCGCTCATCGTCTTCTTGCTCCTCATCGTGATGGGCGCCTGCCTAGCTCTGCTTGCCGTCTTCTTCGCCTCCGGGCTGGTAAGAGACGCCCTCCCGGTCCGGGACGCGCGCCGTCCCCGGGTTTCCGGGCATCCCCGCTGCCGCCGCACGGCATCCCCTCTCCCGCCGCCCTGCTGGCATCGCCGCACCCGGCACCCTCAGCCGAGCCGCACGGGGCAGGAAGGGACGGGACGGGACGGACGGGGCGGCCGAGAGCCGGTGCTGCAGCTCCTGCGGCGGAAAGTTGGTGGCGGGAGGCGCCGAGGTGGCGGCGGGGGCCGGGAACCCCCGCCCGAACTTTGCTGCCCGATATTTAGAGGCGACACTGGAGCAGCGGCCGCGCGGCTGATGGAGCGAAAACTGAGTCAACAAGCGCATCGAGTTTAATTCACTTAATTCCTTGGCTCCGCTCTCTTCCAACTGGCGGCTTGGCAGTGGTGGCCTTTGTAGTGGCAGGGTTTGAATCGCCGCACAAAAATGCAGTCGGTACCTGTATCTGAAGTAATATTTTTAGTGCAAGTAAGCAGGGGCCGTGGCCCTCCTTGTGCTATCTCCCTCCCTCTCCCATGATATCATTTTCTAGCGTTTGACCCATTTTCTCCAGAAAGCTTTTGGGACAGCACAGCCTTCGTTTTTAAGGAAGGTGAAGTTTGGTCGGTCGGATGTCTTTTCTGCGTGCTCATGTGGGTCTTCCAACCTTTGGGAAGAAAAATGTGTCACAGCAGCAAATGACAGTCGGTATCAGTTTATCTCCCCAGAAAAGGGTGGCGTTTTGCCCTTGCAAAGGAAAAGCTGCAGAGGGCAGTAAAATTCTTGCTCCAATAGAGAGTTTTCCTGCTGTTAATGATTAGAGGCAGGCTGTTGGCATTACTGTATACTTCTGAAGTAAAGAATGGGTATTCGAGTGGTCTCAGACACTTCCCCCCTCCACCCCCCCGCTTTTTAAGAAAAAGATAAATCTTTTAATGGTCGTCTGGAAAGCTTAATGTTCACTGAATAGAGCTAGTTATCTCTAAAGGCAAGGATGAGTAAGTCGGTATAATCGAATGGATTCTTCTAGCGGCACTGCAGCTAGTGTTTGCTTATACATAGAATCCTGCTTTCTTGCTTGACCAAACTTTTGTCTTAAAACCTGCAAGCAGTGCCTGCAGGATTAGCTAAACTTTGAGTCAATTGGTGGTTTATTTCCTTTTGGTGTCTGAGCTTTTTGTATTGTGTTTTCAGCTTTCTGTTCAACAATTCCTACTAAATAGAAAACAGTTGTAAAAGAGCTAATGTGAGGCCAATAATGGTGATGCTTCATAATTCAGTTTTTTAATGTCCAGGGGTTCAAATTTTGGAGCTCTGTGTGCAAAATACAGGTTTGACCACTTACCTCATTCTAGTATGTTAATGTGGGTGCTTGTCCGTGAGGGCTGAAGGGACTGTTGGAAGGTGGAATTGAAAGTCTGTCAAGCAGAGTTAAGTGTGGAGATGTACACTATACTTGCCCACAGTTAAGGTGGCAGAATTTGGGCTTGACAGTGTTCACCATTAAATTTTGTACTTTTCAGGTGTAGTATGAGATACAGCTTGTTTACAAGTTGCATGTGGTTATTTTGGTAATTTCATTTCTTGAGGTAAATCATTCACAATAACGAAGGTGGCGTAAAACTGGACCCAGAAGGAAGGACTGCTGAAAGTTACGGAAACAAAACTGTGAGCTGGCTGAATCTTGCCAGGCGTTACGTCTTCAGAAGGAGTCAATTTAATAGTTCAGTCTGCATTTGGAATTCCAGACATACCGGGAGAGGAAAAAAATGCTTTTAAAACCTTTTTCCTGAGCCTTTCTCTTCCTGTAGCTAACAACTGGATGGGTGAGTGGAGAAAGAGGTGGGGTTCATCAAAGTTTCCAGTCAACAGATAAAAGTAACTTCAAGCAGAGAGAAAGCTTGCCTATATGGACTTCCAGCCACAGGATGCTGGACAAAATTCTTTGGAGCCCTGCCCAGAATTTCACCTAAAAGCGCTTTATTGTAGTCTAGTTTCTGGTTGCATTTGTGATTACAATATTCCTGAAGGTTTAGATCTGTTTCTCCTGCATCTGAATAAAGGATACACATTTTATAGAGCCGTGGAATTTTAGTCATTTTTTTGTGCCCGATGATATAAAAGGGACATGTGGTTAGGAGTATCTGAGCCACGAAAGCTGGTATTAATATCCTTATCTTTCATTTTGCACTACTTGTACATATGTGATTGTTTTGACAGAAGATTTAATTTAGTAGAGAAGGCCCAGTGGAAGTGAAGTGGGATAGTTCTGTGCAGATCTGTGCTATGCATCTGAAGTTAAAGGAATTATTTCTTAACAGTTCTTTCCTTTAGATTTTGTACAAAACAGTTAAGATTTCACTGAAAATTACTTAAGCCTGTTCTGGAGACAAAACTCCAAAATGACTCACTATAAAACTCAATTTGTATTTCTTGCTTGTGCTTCATAGAACAGCTTAGAACATGGAACATTGATTGGACATTGTTAGGATGGATGAGAAGTGAACCATTTTTATGTTCTAGGCTATCTCAAAAAAACTTGAAAACCAGTTGAAGTGAGAGGAGGCTTTCCTTCTATTTTAATGTTTTATTTGGTTGTTAAAATATATCACTGTGATGTCTGAGTTGCCTTTTTTTTTGTGGTTTTTTTGTGTCGTGAAGTATTCTTAAGTGTTCCCAAACACAGCCAGCCACACAGGGATGTATTCTACTTACTCAGCTCTTTCAACCTGTCAGAATACGAGCTATAGCCTTTTTGATTTCAGATGAAAAATTTATGAAAGCTGTTGCAAAATTACAGTAAACAAGATTACTTACAAAGTGTGCCTGGAAATCTGATTACTTTTCTTTCAGACAATGTACTGCTATTATTACTGAGAGAGGTTTCTTGGGAGATTTTGCTTTTGTTTCAGAGAACTATTGTGATTTTGACCTTTGGAATTAAGCACTCTATCTCCTCAAACACTAGATACAAAACTCCTAGAGTCAGCTTGAAAGATGACCATTCACAGCTTGTAGTTTTAAATAATGTAGTGATAGTATCAACCTTTGAATTTCCTGTGTCAGAGTATCCTCTGTATTTCTCTACCTGGCGTGAACTGCAAACTGGCAAAATGAGACCAGTCATCCATGTTTAGCTGCTGCTTTAATCAATAGAGAGTAAATTATTTTCCCAAACCTGCGAAAGCCTTTCAGGACTTAAAAATGCCAGAGGTCATTTTCATTTTCTCTCTGACTATTGTATTGTTCTTTCAATGTAATATGTAGGAAAAACTCATTATTTGCCCCTCTCTCCCTTTTTAGTACTAAAAGCTTATGGCCTTTTTTAGTACTAAAAGCTTATGGCCCTTTTTAGTGGTATCTAAAACAGGTTTGTCTCTGGCCAGACCGTATCTCTTATAACTACAGTTTGCAGGAAATTAAAAAAAAAAAAAAGGCCATTTTTAGATTCATAGTGTAAAATATGAGTGTACCTGAAATATCTGAAATTGTGATTCATTTCTTACATAATTAAACAAAACTCTGACTGAAGACAGGGGTGATGCCCAAATTGTACAGTTTATTGGAAGGCCGTAACTTTCCTTTATCCATGCATTTTTTTCACACAATAAAGAGTGCCTAGTCCATAGATATAGGCTTCAACAAGAACCTACACTTCAGGGATATCAAAATCTTTTAACTCTTGTGTTGTAAGTGGGAGAAGATATAAACCTGTTCGGATCATCTCTCTTTTCTGAAAACTTATGGTTCACCAGTCTGCTACCAGATGCAGATGTGTTTTCTTTTAGGCTGGCCTGTTCCCCTTGCTCGGGACCTGTAAGCCTGCTGTGTGGTGTTAACATTAGTCGCAGCCCTTATCTCCCTCCCGAATTCTTGCTGCCACGTGTGACCTTGTAAAGCTCTTATGATGGGGTTGCTGGTGTGTTGGCTCTGGTGTGTCGGTGTGTGATTCTTGAGGGTGTCTTTGGCCAAGTGGAACATGTGTTGAGCAAAAGGTGCTTCTGCAACGTGGCACTGTGTTGTCTTCCCTCTTGCAAAGCACTGTGAGATTGTGCTGGGTCAACCACCTAAGGACTGTCCGTGGAGCAGAGGTATTAGTTGCCCCTGCAACCACATCTTTGAAGTTCCTGAAAAGCTCAGGATCATGCTGGTAGGCTCAGTTAAGATTCCTGAATCTTTTTATGGATTTATGAATTCAAGAAACTAAAGGTTGGCTGCACATCTGTTTCACTGATGTACCCAAATACTTTCTGTAGCAAAAAGGGGAGTAGTCAATGGTTCCTATAGAGGGAATACAATTAACTAGGTGGGTGTACCTGCACCATGGCAGATGTACATTCTGCAGGATTTGGTTTTCTGGTATCAGACTGACTGAAGTTACCATCAGCTGATCCTGCATAGAAGAAGTAGCTGCCTCATTCTGAATGTGTAAACTTTTTGGCTGCCAACCTGGTTGGCAGAGAACTGATACTGTGCAAGGAGAAGATCAGGAGAGTCCTGTAAGCCTCCTGGGGCTGGAACTGAGGTGTGCCATTTCTTTGGATCCTCGGTCAGAAGGACTGCAAATCCTCCTTCCCTCTATTTGGTGCTATTCCTGAAATAAATTCTTGCTGTTTCTGGTAAAAGCTGGACATCAGCCAAGCCCTTCCAGATTTCCATGATCAGAATCTCGCCCTGAAGTGACAGGAGGAAAGTGTTCCAAGTCCCTGTGGAAAAACTAGCTTTAGCAGACATGTTTCATCATTCTCTTAAGGCATCTAATACGTACCTCTGGTAATGTTCTCATCTCATCAGTCTGGGTCTGAAAAAATTCCTCCATCTACACCAAAAGGTCACCACACTGATGACATGATTTTATATTTGTATTCTTGAGATGCTCTGTTATAACCCAATTGCAGAGAGTAATACAGCCGTACTATAAGATCATTTGTACTCTCAATTGTAGGAAATCTTTTGAGATCAACCCCGTGTAATTTACAGCCTTTTTTAGTTTAAGAGCACCGACTGTTTTCCCAAAGTCCAAGAATACCCAAAGTCTGAAAATGTTCCTTGGAATCCTTACAGACTGAAAGTAAGCCAAAGCATCTGCTGTGGTATTTTCAAACTCCGGTATATTCATTCTCCCAAGAAGAAAGCTAAATCACAGCAAAGGTAATGAGGTAGGAAAATCCTCACTAATTGAAGGACAAGCACAGTTTTTTTTGCATGCTTGATGCTATGGTTGTTGTGCCCAGGAGGTATCCTACCTCTCCTTAAACTCATTCTGACAGACTATTGCTACTACCAACATGAGAAAGAATTCAAAATAAACATCAGTGTATTTACAATGCCTCTTCTTTCCACAGTTCCAGTCATAATTGACCGTACAGTTCTGCTTTCAAGTCCGCTATTAAAATGTTCCATGAGGAAATCCCATGTTTTTAATTATTTTTTTCTTGTCTCTAGACACCATATAGCAACATATTCTTCTAACTATAGTTGGTAGTTATTTGATACAGTCTTAGGATATTGCTGTCCCTGCCAGATGTTCCTTCTGATGTTCTCTGAGAGTGACTTTTGTAAGGCAGTATTACCTCTTTAGTCAGGCAGTAAAGGTTGCTCTATCTTCAGTCTGAAGCAGGAATTGCCTGGCTTTCTGTCTGGTTTGATTCCTCAGTATACATCAGTCTGGGCTGCTGCTTCTTTCATTCACTAATGACACTCCCAGTACATCTGTGGTTACTTTTATTGCTGTTAAGAGCTTGTCTCATTTGCCAGTCCCTAACAAGCCTGGAAACAGAGCCATCAAGTTAATGAGGTGCTGGTGGCAACCTCACTTTGCATGCCTCTGTTTCATCTTTCATATTGAATAACCTAAATTCTGAATAAAAATTGGATAAACTATGGGTTTGGCAATGTTGGAAAAATGGTTAGCTTTTAATTGTAATTGTAATATTAATAAATTAAAGTTTTATGAATACCTTGGCAATAGAAAACTTATTTAATGTCACAAATTGTGACTCAAAATGGTGGATCCACAACTGCTAATCATTACTGCAGCTGACAGAAATGATAAATAACATACTGACTAGAGCTCTTGTTTACTGTTGTGCAATGGGAATAAGACAGATGATAGATTGGGCTCTGATTGTCTGTTGTCTTTATCAGCCTCAAGCCGGGTATGTGGATTCACAAATTCTATACTGGCACCTTCATAGTGCATCTGCCATGGACCTGTGAATACCAGTCTGCTTATGTTCCTTAAATTTTTAAAAATTGGTTTCAAGTTCCTTGTTGTGGACAGATATATCCAACCCATTTGTGGGGATCTTAAAACTCCTGTAAAATGGTGAATATGTTTCTCTGAGCCCTCAAGAGCTCTTCTAGATTAAGGGCCTTAACCAGAGATCACAGTCTCTATGTTCACACTGTGATTATGAAAACTTCTTGTTGTAACAGTAGTGGTCACTGGACTCTTCCAGTCCGCTCCATGCATGACTCCAAACTGATAGACACTTCACACAGATAGATGTGTTCTGCAAATCTGCTGAGCAGCTGGGTGTGCTGGCATCATGGGAACAAAGTGCAGCTGAACACCTGCAGTGTTTGATTCCGTGCCTACATCCCCAGTCACAGCCGAGATGTGATCCCAAACAATTATGTGCTGCCATAGTAGCTTCTTCATACTTCAAAAAGAATTGAATCAGCTCAAGCCAAATTGATCTGTGATGATGAGAAGATGCCAACAGATTAAAATTCTGTTTTGGGGGTCTGGATCCAAAGATAAGTGAATTGGCACAGTTCCACCCTTTTTTCCCTGACCTTTTTTTTATTTGAGCATCAAACCTGATGAAAAGACCTAAAACCCAAAACAGCTCCATGCATTTTCTTCTCCATATCTTTTGTTTTTATATCTTGAATAAGCAACCTTTAGACACTGCACATTATTCAGGTGATACTGAAAATTAAAGGGACTGTTGCACCATCTGTACAGAGGAGTGTGAGGCGGTCTACACTTACTCTCCCAGCTATCTGTTTCTCCAGCCTGTATAGAAACATTTTCTTTATCTTGCCTCTAATCAGAACTCTTGTTCTTAGTGGTGCATACGTGATATTAAAGCCCCTTGCTGTTTTTGTTGTGACCCTGTTCCAGGCTTGTGTCTGGGAAAGGCAGAGTAAATGACCACACATCATGTCCTGTTAGTCTGAGCATCTACTTCTTCCATCATCCATGGTTCTAGTTTTGAAATTTTACTTACCTGGCAGATTTACTCTACAGTGCAGGAGCACTGGCTTCTGGTTGCATACACCAGAGAGCAGCTGGGATGAGAGGTGCTCTGGCCCATCTTTGTTTCCCAAATAGCTTTTCAGAGCTGCTCACTAAAGTTTGCAAAAGTAGTTAGAACTTAGTTTTTTCCACCTGCCTCATCACAGCTGAACTGTGTGCTATGGGACCTTTCAAAGACCCTAAATGCTATGGCCTGCACGGCGTGTCTGCTCACTGACTGGATAAGTGGGATTGTTGTCCTTCCATTTCAGGTAAAATTTCCATATCCCTTTCTCTAAATTTGCTAGTACTTTGGTCAGTCTGGCAGGAAAATCCTAGGCCGACTAGATTTCCCCCAGCTCCTTTCCCAGCAAGACTGATTTCAGGCTGAGGACTTGGACATGTTATTTCCTCTGAGAGATGTGTTAGGAAAACAGATGCTCTTTGAACTTGGCTCAGCACCTGCTTGCTAGTGCTCCTGTTCCTATAGAATTGTTTAGGTTGGAAAGGACACTTAAGGTCATCAAATCCAGTTATTAATCTGGCACTGCCAAGTCCACCATTAAGCCATGTCCCTAAGTGCCACATCTACATGTATTTTGAATACTCCAGGAATGGTGACTTCAACATTTCCCTGGGTAGCCTGCCCACCCTTTTGGTGAAGAGATTTTTACTAATATGCAATCTACCCCTCCCCTGGTGCAATCTGAGGCCATTTTCTCTTTTCCTATTTTTTGTTATTTGGTGAAAGAGACCAAGACCCACCTTGCTATGCCTTTCTGGTAATTATAAAAAGTGTTAACCAGGCTAGACACCCCTACTTCCCTCAGCGGCTCCTCATAAGTCACTCTTCTTGCTTCACATACCTTGGCAGCTGGGTGGATTCTCTTTGCTTGATGCAGGTACTGTGGTGGTCCTTTGTAATCGCACAGTGGTCTGAGAACAGTCTAGTCTGTCAAGACCTAGGAGGCTGTAGGGTAGGTTGTCCAGACCAGTAGCTTGTCCTGTAAACCCCACAGGGCATCCCCACCGTCTGAGCTCGTGCCAGAAAATGGCCACAGACTCTCACTGGGGCTTGTTTTCTGCACCAGTGAGCTCTGGCAATTTTTAAACCTGACTGGTAGGTGGTGGAATTTTATAAAGTTGCTTCAAGTGATGTGACATCTGTTTAACAATAAAACAATTTACCAGGTTGTTTTAGTTTTCTTTGATTTTTATTATTTTCTGACCTAACAATACTGATGAAAAAGCCCTCAACCAACACAAAATAGAAATGCCTGTATTTGCAGAATCTCTTCTGCACTATTTCCTATGAACATGCCTGAAGTTTTACTCCTGAGATGTTATTTGGAAGTTATATTTTAAATGCAAGTTAACATGTTTGTTACCTTAATTTGAAATTTTATCGTAACAGAAATAATAGCCATTGCAGAATGTGCTCTTGATCTCGTAGTAAAAAATGAACTAAGATATCTCTTTGATTTGAAGTCAGTTGAACTGAGTGACGTATGAGAGTGTGGAAAGTATCCTTAGGGGAGTAAACTTTAGGAACATTGTTGCGCTAGTAATAACGGGGCTTAGTATGTAATTGCACAACCTTAGGAAACACTTGAAAAGTAATTACAAAATGACACTAGTGCCTTTCAAGATTAAAACTATTTTTCATGCTACCCTGTTACGCCAATACGTTAAATCTGAGGAATAGTCTTACAAAATGTATTTTTAAAAGACCCACTAGAGAGAGAAGCCTAACCTTTTTCTTCATTAAACAGACTTTTAAAATGAGCCGTTTCTTTGTGTGCTGAAGCTCGTGCTCCCTGGTTCAAATTTTGTGATCCTTACTTTTAAGTGACTTGCATCTTGACATTTTTTCTTGATTACAGCCAGATTCTCAAGTTACTATGTCAGGAGGAAAATGGTGAGGGAAAGCCACCTTTTAGCTTCGATTTAAAAGTGACAGCCAAAATATGTAACTGTCATTATTAAATAGCTCAAACAGTCAAATCTGGCTTCTACAAATCTGAACGACTATTTCAGACTTCCACGAATCTATGTGTACAAGAAAGGCCATAATTTCACTTTTCATACGTTACAGTGCAGTTAACCTGAAAAACATTTTTCAGTGTTTCAACATTTCTCAAAAAGTCATTGAGTCTTGTGAAGTATTGTATTATCCTTAATGTTTAGCTGATGGAGGTTTTTCAACAATTACTTGTTTTGAGTATAGTTAACTACAAAATATACGTTCTTCCTAAGTGTTTTTCTCAGTTTATCTTCCATGTATTGTGATGTGTATAAATAGTAGTTGCATTTACTGGAGAATTTCTTTGAAAGTATTTTTATAATAGGAGGAAGGATTTTGAGAATATCTGAAAAACAAGATTAAGTTATTAACCCACCTTTTGTTGAGAGCAAGTCAGAACCACTGCATGAAGAATAAAGTATGCAAGAAAGATATTTTGATCACTATATTTACATTAAAAATTAATAAATGATGTGAGTAGGTTCTAATTACCTCTGGAGCCTGAAATAATTAGTTTCATCAAAGTACAGATTTTTGCTCACTTTTCTGCTGGTTATATCTCCCCTCCTCTGAAGGGGACACTTCAGGGAGGAGAATGTCATTAACTGTCCTTGCTCTCTGTGATATGGTTATCTTCTGTGGCTGCCAGCTACTGCCATTGGGTAGGACAATTTTAGAAGTGCACCAGCTGAGTCTTGTAGCCACTAGTAACTGGGTTTGACCATCCTGTTTTTCGTAGGCTGTTACATGTTTTAAAGTAAAACTTTTGATAATTGCCAGGCTCAGAGAAGATTGAGATGCTGCTGGATGACCGAAAGGCATGACAGTCCTGTTCATATCCCCTGACCCTGTTCATGGGCCCTCTGAACCCTAGCTTATTAAATACATTGTCGTATGCACTGACAGATTTTATATGACGTGGTTAACAAGAGGAGAGGATACAAATCAATGGAAAATAAACCAAGAGAGAGAAAACTGCTGATACGGCAAATGAGGATGTGTAAAAAAAACCAGTCACTGTTCAGAGTGACTGAGAATGTGGTGTTTGCACAGGCCACATTTTTGAATATAAAATCTACAGGCACACACATCCTGGTTCTACTGATTATGTTTTTGGCAAGGGTAGGTGTCTGTCCTCTATTCCGTGGCATGAGATACAGCAGGGAATGGTCATAGGCTCATGGGGCTCTGGCTCCCCGTTTGCACGCAGGTAGCTCCAGTGGAGGTTGTTCCTGTTGGCCTGAGATGGACACTACCTTTAAACATCAAAAGAGCTGGATTAAAGGGCAGATGTGCTTACTCCACGCAGAGAAGAGAAACCTTAAAACCCAGTTACTCCTTCAGGATCTAGCCACTGTATTGCAGCTTTGACCATTCTTGGAAACTGTCATTTGGAAGTGGTGATTGAACCAGACTTACGGTGTTCATCATACATTGAGGTGGCATTGTGATGTTCTCACTTCTTTATTCTGTTTTCCTATGTTCTGCATTTTGGGTTGTTTTTTGACTGCTGGTGAGGACCTAAGTGATGTTTTCATGGGTCTAGCTATGATGAACACCAAATATCTCTATTTCTAAGTATTAGTAGCCAACCTGTTGTCCTGTGCATAAGATTAGGATTGCTTTGTCAAAGGTGCATCTATCTCTGCACACATATATCTGCTGAAATTAATCTGCCATTTTCTTGCGCCATAATGACTCTTACGAGATCCTTTCGTGTTTCTTCACAGCTGGCCCTCATCTTTGCCAGATTGCTTTTCAGCCCTTTTCCCAAATTGTTTATGGATATTTTGGACATACACCCTAGGATTCCTGAGGACTTTGGTACCTTTTTTTTCAACCAATTTTCTTAGGGTAGATGCCAGTCCTGCTGGTACTTCCCTTAGTTTTTGAGAGGGATCCCAGGAGAGTCTGGCATTACATCACGTGCCTGTCTTTGGATACTGTGGAACTTTTGGATGCAGGTTACATGCTGCTACAGTTTTAGCTCTCTCTTCTTTGATTCTTATTGGCCCTTTCTGGTGATTCCTGACTGCTTGTGGTGATTTTTTTTCTTTACATTTCACATTTCTGCTTTTGTCTGTAATGCCTTACACTAATGCTGCAGTTTGAGACAGACTTTCTGATGTATTCCCCCTGCACAGATTATTTTGGAGTGAGACTTACTGCACACTGAACACAGATAAAAAACAAAACAAAACAAACAACCCAAACCCTTTCTGCTACAGTCTGTTCTTCGCTAGTTGTTCTTTTTAATACCTGCATCATCTGTTTGCTTGGAAGTCCTTTAGCAGGCTGCCAACTCTTGATTATGTTTCAAAAAGAATTTACTACTTATTTGTATACTCTTAAAAATAATTTCTCAAGCAAGTTCTTTTCTTGGCTGGCATTATTGAGTCGTTATTTTAATTTAGTCTTTATATTAAATCCTTTTTTATCCCCTTTCAGGTTTTTGGGTTTTTTGGGGTTTTGGTGTGTGTGGTTTTTTTTGTTGTTGTTTTTGTTTTTGTTGTTTTTGTGGGTTTTTTTGTTTTTTTGGTTTTTTTTGTTTGTTTGTTTGTTTTTGGTTTTTTGGTTTTTTTGGTTTTTTGTTTTTTGTGGGTTTTTTGTTGTTGTTGTTGGGGTTGTTTTTGTTTTTGTTTTTTTGGGAGTTTTTTTTGTTTGGTTTTTTTTCGATTAAAGATAATTTTTAGAAGCCTCACTACTTGGATGTTGAGGCATTCTAGTTGTATTTTGGTCTTTCTCAAGTTGTTATGGGGAACTGATTAGCTTTTGCCCTGTGCCTCTGAGTTTTA
>VYZQ01014498.1:0-10953 GCA_013400655.1 Mystacornis crossleyi | reverse complement strand
TGGTTGTTTTGTTTTGTGTTGTTTTTGTTTTTGTTTTTTTGGGGTTTTTTGTTTGGTTTTTTTTTCGATTAAAGATAATTTTTAGAAGCCTCACTACTTGGATGTTGAGGCATTCTAGTTGTATTTTGGTCTTTCTCAAGTTGTTATGGGGAACTGATTAGCTTTTGCCCTGTGCCTCTGAGTTTTACAGTGTCTTCAGGCTACCTACAAAGATTTTAATCTGTAAGCTTATAGCTCCCCCTTTCAATTTTAGTGTTTGGGTTTTGTTTTTCATTTGTTTGCTTAAGAAGATTTGTCATTGTTATAAAAAAGCTCTTCAGTAGCAATATTTTGTGAACGAGGTTCTTTCCATTTCTTGAGATCAGATTAATCTCAAGATTGTTTTCTCTTTCTTTGTATGGGTGGGTTTTTTTGTCTGTGTACTTGTTTGTTTTGTTTTTCAGCAGTGCATGAGACACAGACTGTGGTCTCAGCTTCCATCTGCTGTTGAGATCCTTAGCGAGTCCATCTGGGAATCACTAAAGTATCTCTTGACCTGCTGTTTTCTTCTTTGACAGCCTTCCTTATATCCGCATGATAACCAGTCCTCTAAGTAATTTATTTTTATGAGGCTTTGCTGTTCAGTTTCTTTTTTTATTTTTTGGCTCATAGCCACTTTGTACTATTTGTTAATTCTCTTAGACTGTTAACAGAGGCCTTTCTTCAGTCCCTACTGAAGTGTATGGCTTTCAGTCTTTTTCTACTTTTTCATTATTCTTCTGATGGTCTTTCTTGCACCAAGTTTTCAGTAAGATTGTTGTGTAAATAATCCTTCAACAACAGGCATTTTAATTCTTCCATCTAGCTTCCGAGGCTTGTAGAGAAGTGTTTGCTTTCACATGGGTGTCTTATTTCTCTGACAGATTTTAAAAAGAGAATCTGTTCTGCCTTTCCTTCGCTGGAATCTTCTTAGTTGAGTTTAATCAACTTCTGTGCTTTCATTTAGCTGAGCCTTACTGGTCTCGTTGACATTACTGCTTCTCTTAAACCATGCACTCTGTTTCTATAACAATCAATCTATAACATTAAATTGGAATGTTTTCCTATGATGGAAGTGCTAGCAAAACTAATTCTTATCTAGTTTAGGTTAAGCTCAGTTACCTTCTAGAGACAAAATCCCTATTCCCCAAATTTCTGTGTTTCTTTGATTTCCCTTTTGAACACATTTTCTTAGCTGCTTATTGAATTTTTGCTTTCCAACCAGGTTTTTTTTGGGAACATTTCTGGGAATCCTACCACAGTTCTCTGCTTCTTCACTAGCAACAAATATTTTGCGTCCAGAACTTTTCTTTCAAATTCTTATGTTACTGTTATTTACACAGCAGCCATGGTACCTCCAAAGAGCCTTTCCAAACGCTCTGTGAGGTCTGATGTTTTTTGCATTAAACAGATAAATCTTTGATCTCTGGTATGTCAAGACTTTGTGTTCCTTATAATCATTGCTACAACACTGAAGCAGACAAAATTCACTTATAGCTATCAGGCAATCTTGGAAAAATCTGGATACAATCATTTTCTACTGACTAATTGAGAAGATAAATAATATCTGTATGTAGCTGGACTAACTAAAAAAAAATCCACTGGCCAAAAGTGCTTGGCTCGGTAGTCAGGCACGTGGGTGGTCAGATGGGAGTTCACAAGGCCTGCAGGGCTGATGACACTGCATTGTCACTGTTAGTCCTGTGTGCTCCCAAGGACATCGCCTGTAATGTCAAAGACCGGTTCCTGAGGGGTTGCAGCAGAGGTGCTGCACTGTTGCAAAACTGCGCACTTCTCATATGGGGAGGGCATTTACAGCGCACACTGTTCATGGCTTTCAAGCCTGGGGAAAGGCTCCAGGTGGCCAGAATGTCACCTGAAGGGTTTGGATGAAATCTTGCTGCTCCAATAATGTTCCCGTGTACTAATGAGTACAGAATGGTGTAGAATGTGGCCATGGATGCAGAACTGCTTCTTGTGGTTACATGGAGCATCACACAGCAGCTGGGCAGTTGTAATGCCACTTGATCCATGTGATGTGCAAATGGCTGGGCTGACACGCATCTAGTGTGGAGTCAGATATCTCTGTGCGCTAGCAGCAAGTGTAGACTGCACATCAGACTCATTAATAGACAGAACTGAATTTCTCAAGACAACAGACATCAGGAAACAATTGGATTGGAGCCTGATGCTGTTATAATTGATCTGCCAAGCCAGACAGGGAATGGTGAATCAAGCAGAAAAAAAATTCAGGCATGCAGTTACATAGGGCCTTAGTGAAAATGAAAAGCTTCATTGACACAAACTTCAGGACAGTTTGAGTAAAAGATACAGTTCAGTTAATTTTCTGCTAATGTCCTTGAAATGCTGCACAAAACTCAATGGAAGATAAAAAACAAAACAAACAAAAAAAAAGCACATGAGAAAACTTCTAACGAGGCAGCTAAGTAAGAATAACAAGCAAAGTCTTATGTTATGAAAGATAAATGGTGGGCACAAAAGGCAGAGGAGTCCTTCTGAGTTGTGGATCCAAAAAATATCATGCAGTCTTGGAAATAGCATCTGACCTTAAAGACACTGCACAATTTCTGAAGTGGAGATGAACTAATACTAATGGAATTGGTGGAAAAGAAACCTGAGACTGCTGGCCAAAACTTTTCAGTTGTTGTCCTGAATGATGAAATCCTAGATGAAACTGTACAGCTACTTGGCCAGGAGCAGGGCACAGCACCTCTTAATAAAATGAAGATTTTTCCAGCTGTCTCGCAGATGGCACACAGTGCAGTCAGCCATAAGCAAAGTCACTAAAATATAAAACCATAGGAGAGGGGTCACAAGTAGCCAGAAGACTTTTGCAAATTTTGTGGAGAAATATTTTTTGAGATGTTAGAGAATTTAAATGCCGCCCAGTTTTACAAAGAGAAGCATGACTATGTCTTCTGAAAATCATTGTCTCAAGTCCTGGAAAAGGTTTTACAGGAAAAATGGGCAGTTTTTGCTACAGAGACAACTCAAAGATTCTATCAGTCAGACTGGTTAAAGGAGGATGTTTGATTGAGAGGTCAGTAAGCTAGTAATCCTTCAGCCCTGTAACATTTCTTATAACACTCAACATTTTTGAAAATAGTTGCATGAAATTGGAGATACTGAAAATTGAATAGATGTATGAAATAAAAATTAAATAAATGTCCGAAGAACATTACTCACTTGGTTTTATATTTACATTTAGAAAGTGTTCCATTGATCTCAGCAAAAAGTGATTTTAGTAGGAATTTAATGTAGTAAATGGCTTGAGTTAATTCAAAGCATGTGATATTTCAGATCCCAGCAGGAGTTCTCTGTATATAGACTGCTGTTAAATTCCATTAATCAAAAAAGAATAAGTAAAAAGTGTCAGAAGAATGAGGGTCCATGTTAAAAGATTTTATGCTAAAACTGGCATTTTAACTGCTTATTTGTTCATTTGTATGGATTGTTTCATCTGACTATGTTTTTATATATAACAGTGAAGTTCTCTACAGCAGCTTTGCTGTTTAAAATTAAACTGAGGGCATGACATAATCTGGGAAAGAACAGGATGTAGATTGAGAGAAGGTTGTGGGTTTTGGAAAGATGAGTGAAAGTGACTTCAAATTTTATTGGTGATAACAAGATTATCACACTTTGGAAGAATTTGTGGGGGTTGGAAAAATTTCTAACAGTAGACTTTTTAATTTCTTCAGTAATTAAAAGACAGCAAGATAGAAAACACTCAGGGAGACAGAGCTGTCAGGTGAGATCCATGTATTGCAGGCTTAGCCATTATGTTCAAAAGTGTCATGCTGATATTTTAATTCTGTTACCTCTGGTGTATTTTAATTTCTGAGACTAGCAGAAAAAAAAAGGGAAGCGTTTGGGTTTGTTTTTTTTTCTTCTTCCCCCCACCTCTTTGGGAAGTGGTTAAGGTAACAGAATAGCTATCCTTCAGGATTTTTCAGGTTTTTGCAACACCCAACCTGCTAAACTAATAATTACACTAAAAATTACAAATATTGATCAGGAAGCTGCAAGTTCTAAATGTCCTGCTCCTAAAGTTACAATTCTATAAAGATTTAGTTCCTCTGAAGTAATATGAAAATTTTGTTAAAAATAGTTTCCAAAATAAACCTCTGCCTTACAGGGCCTGCTTTCCTTGACCTGACATTAGCATGTATTTTAAAGGCAGGATTGTGAAAATTCCCTTGTACACATTAAGGCTTTCTATAAAGGATTCAAATGATAATAAAGTTTTATTTTCTCATATATTTTATAAATTTTCTAATGTGTACACTATTCTGTCTTTCAATTTTACTTCAAAATTTGTTACAGTGTATGGTGTGATGCAAGCACTTTGTGACTGCAGAATGATGTTATTCTGTCAGCTCAGAGAGGATCTCATCTGTGCTCAGGAGCTGATACAGTGTGGTCTATTTTTTTTTCTTTCCATACGTTTAAATCAAAATGCAAAATTGTGTAGTAGGCAACCTGAGAAGGGGAGAAAGCAGAAGTAAAATTTTAGATTTAGTGATCAGAATATCTCAGCTAAGTGTTGAGATCAGAGTATACATAAAAAAAGGAAACTGAGTAGCTGTTAATTTGGAACACACATTTTGATGGATTGATCTAATTATAGAATACATATAAATATATGTAGCTGCATGAACATACATGTGCTCTAAACAGACATCTAAATATTGTTGATTTGTTATGAAACCAAATCCTCCCAGAAAGTACAGTAATTTTATTATATTTTTACCAATGTGGAGAACCATGCAATTGAAGTGCATCTGGATTTTCCTGCTAGTATGTTTGTAGCATGATCCTTATCACTGAAATACCAATTTGCTGTCATTAAAATATGTCTTTTTCCACAGTCTTGGCTTAGTGCAGGAGCCTTTGGTTTCCTTTGGTGCTCTGACTTGGGCTGCGTGACAGATTGTGCAAGGAAGTTAATGATGTCCTGTTGCCTGTGACACCTGTCTCTTGCAACAAGAGTTTGGCAATCACACCTGGAAGGGCAGAAATCAAAGGTTGAAGTTAAATGCTTTTGGTGTTAAGTGAGCTGGCATTGGTTGTGCCAATTACTAAATCAATTAACTGAAACAAGTTTCTGAGTTGGGATTGATCAAAAATCACAACATTCATTATATAAATCAATAGTTCTTCCTACTAGTAGGTAGGTTTTATATTTTTACTCTTACTATGCAAGATTGCATGTATGTTACTCCATGTGGCTCTGTACTCGTGCAGACACTTACCCCTACGCCTAAATTTAAGGCCATAGTTTTATTTTCTGTGTGACTACCCAAGTGCTTGAAAGCCTTCGGGTGTGTATTTGATATTTGGAAGCTTAGTGTTTGCATTTCAGGGTTAGAATCACAGCTTAAAGTTTCTTGACACTTTTTTTTGCTTATATGGTGATTGTTGCAATAACAATTGCTTAAATGTGTGACTTCATAAATCTGAAATGGAATTAAAAATAAGAAGAGCTGAAAGGTGAGCTGACTTTTGTCTGGCAGGGCAGGGTATATTGTGGTGTTCCCCTTGGTCGGAGCCTGCCAGGGTGATGGCTGCTCCTGGGCTGGAGCTGGGAGCAGCTGGGTGTCCCAGTCTGTGGTGCACACGCAGGCAGGGCTGCAAGGAAAACTAAGAAATGGGAACAGCGAAGGGGGACAGATTTTTACAGCAAGTGTCTTTAGATATCAAGCTGTAAAACTTACTAGATCAGGAAAAAAACCCAAACAAAACAAACAAACAAAAAAAACCCCTGCTGATGGCATTTGTAAATGTTTGTAAATTTACAGATTTATCTGTAAATTTTTAATTTTGATTTAATTGAAGTAAGTCTTATATATAGAAGAAAGGAAAAAAGTCACATGAGGATACTTTTAAGTAAAACGTTTTGTATTTAAGTTGAAAATCTATCAATAAACAAGATTTAACAGGGCAACTAAGCAACTAAAGCAACTAAGGAAGCAACTAAAAATAAGGGAAAAAGAAATGTTGTTTCTTTGTGCTTAGATGTCTTACAAGTCATCAAATAAGTACTTTCAGATTCTCTTGAAGATTTCACTAGCATGAAAAATGAATCTGAGGCTTTTCTGCATGAAGTCTGTGGTTACTGTTGCAGCAGTAGCATTTGGGGCCTGCTTTTGGGAATCCTTGTTGCTGCAAATGAGGCTGTTAGAATTCATAACAGCTGGGGAATGACTAGAGAACTGTGACTGTACTTTGATATAGTGCTGTTGTACTTCAACCTGGCATACTTTTGAGCATATACACCAATAGAAAATCAAATATTTATTCTTTATTAATGCACCCATCATTAGATGATTTAAAGATGTTAGTGTAGTAACTTCCCAGTAAGTTCTATAAATAAATTTAAATATTGAATATTCTGAATCTTACTTCATGTTATATTCTAGTCCTTGCTCTGGTGTTGTTTGTACATGCCACAGTAAGCAGTTGCTAGGAGAAAATGTATATATGTAATCTAGAGCCTGTACTTCCAGATAAATACTTTAAGCAGAAGCAAAACATATAGTACCTTAAAACTGTCAAAAAGGCTTTTATAGAGCTATGGGCATAGTTGATTTGTGAGGCGTTTTGACAGCTGCATTGTTCAGGGTGATTTACAGTTTTCTCAGTTTGCTTCAAATAATATTAAATCATAGAGTGCTTTGGGTTAGAAGGGATCTTAAAGATTACCTAGTACCAACCCTCCTCCAGCCGTGGGCAGGCACATCTTCCACTAAACAAGGCTGCTCAAAGCCCCACTCAGCTTGTCCTTACCACTTGGAGAAGGGAATTATCATCAGTGCATTCCAGGAACCGCCTGGATTGGTTGTGCCCTGCTGTGTTGCCCGTTCAACAGGTATTGGGGTGCTGAAGTTCCTCCTGAGGACCAGAACTTGTGAATACGAGGCTGTGCTGTCTGTCTATGGAGGGCCTCATCTTCTCAGTCTTCCTGGTTGGATGACCTGTAGCAGACCCTCACTGTAATGTTGCCTAGCTCTGCTTTCCCTTTAACCCAACCTATACGCTCTCAGTCAGCTCCTCATCCATCACTTGGCAGGGGATGCTCCATGACATAGAGGGAAACACCCCCTCCTTGTCTCCCCTCTCCTGTTCTTCCTAAAGAGCTGGAATCCTTCCATTCCAACACGCCAGTCATAGGAGCCATCCCACCATATCTCTGTGATAAGATCCTGGGTGCACAGCTCTTGTTTACTGCCCATGCCGCCAAAACCAACTTACTGGATAGCGTGGCTGGAATTCCTTTTCCTGCTGACTTGCAATCCCCTTTCAGACTCAGAACATCTCTTTCTGGTACTGGCATCAAACCTGTAGGAGTGGAATGCATTAGGGTTCTGTTCCCTGGCAACTTTAATTTGGTGAGGATTGGTGAAAAAACTACTTGTGTTCCAGATTCCCTTACCATCACCCTCTGCAATCCTTCTTGGTATTGCTCAGACTATTCCTGGCTGAGTCACTGGTGCCCGTGTGAAACTACAGCAGTGGGCTCTGTTAGGCTTGGGAGTCTCTTGGTGACATCCCTGATAGGAGCCCCCAGCAAGCAGCACAGCTCTCAGGGATGTCTCAGGTCGGCACATGGGCACCTCTGGGCCTCTCACAAGAGTCCCTGCTGCTGCAGTCATGTTCTCGTGGTTGCGTTGGCTGTTACACACAGAGCAGGTGGGGCTGCCTGGCTCAGCTCCAGCACCTCTCCTGATGCGATGGGTCTTTTCAGTCTGCAGAGCAGAGAAGAGGTTCTGCAGGGACATGCCAGGCTTCAGGGGAAGTTTCTTCCTCCTGCAGATTTGTGCTGTAGCAAGCTTCCGTTCTTCTGCATTTGGCCCCTCTCCGTTTTGTGTGTGCTGGTGGTGGAGTTGTTGGCTGGTTGGCCGTGGGCTGTGGATCCACTGCAGACTGAGCTTGGAACCAGCTTTCCAACTCAGCCTCCCTCATGTTGCACACATTTCTCACAGCTGACTGCAACTCAGATTAGTAAAAGAAGTGGTGTGCTATTGTGGTTAATAATTATAGTAGTAGTTATGAAGTTGACTCTCCACACAACAGCTTCTTACCATGAAAGAAATTGTATTTTAATTTAACTCACTTTAGCTATACAGTCCTGTCTTTCTGGGGTCTCCATATACAATAAGTTCAGAGTATGTTACTGATGTATGACCTTGAAGTATATTATCTTTTAACTTCCTTTTCATTTTCCTCTGTTTCCAGGAAGTTGAAGACCACGTGGCATTTTTAATAACTGTTCCAACGGCCCTAGCAATTTTTTTTGCTATATTTATCCTTGTCTGCGTAGAACCTGTATTTAAGAAGTTGCTTCGTATATTTTCTCTGGTGGTCTGGGTATGTCTTGTTGCCATGGGATATCTCTTTATGTGTTTTGGAGGAATCATCTGTCCCTGGGACCAGGTAAGACTGTCATTATTACTAATTTTACTTCCATTAGGTACATTTCCAAGAACGATTCTGTACAAAAATATTCACATTCATTTTTGTGGGACATCTCACAAAATGTTTTTGTGACTAAGTGGTTGCATGCTGAGACTCCCTCCATGTGTTTTATAAATACCACAGATGTGCATACTTAAAATATATTAGGAAATATTAGAAGGATTTTGCTTTTATATTTTTAAGCTCCTTTGCATAATTAATACTTGATCCCAATCACCAGCTTCTTTGTAGAGTGAATATTTGTTTGTAGTGACCAGTTAACATGGCATAAATGCTAGTTTTGTTCAAAACTGCTGATGCTATCTTTTTCAGTTTAAAATGTTTGAGCTCTCAGTGTAGGCTTTCTGTGGTCTTCAAGGTGTTCTCTAGCAACTCATGAGAAAAAAGGACGGGGAGTCTCCTTACTTGTCTAGAAAAATGGATGAGTAGAGAACCAGTGAAGTACCCTTCACATTTTTTAACTTTTGTGATGAAGACAAAGCAAAATATAATTGCAGCCTAATAGCAGCACTTTTGAAACATCAATAAATGATGTGCAATATCCAATGCTGTGTCTGATCGATTCTTCTGAGTTCTGCCACATTATTTTCTTTTCCCCAAACCACTCTGCATGTGAGTACTGCTCATATAATATTTTTAACACCCTTCAAAGGATGGAAAAAATCTTTTAAACATATAAACATGGCTTCTGAAAATTTTATGCTGATTCTATGAGTTTAACCTTTAAATGGTATTACTCTATCCAGAATGCCTTCTAGGTCCTTGATATAGACTTGAAGATCTGACTTTTTACTCAGATCTTGCAAAGACTGGGGCAAATATTGAGCTTCAAGTAGTTCCTTTAAACTCTTTAATGTAAATTATTTAAATTACTGGTGTATGTTGGTAATACTTTTGGAGCCTTTATTTTTGTGGGTAACTTTGTATTTTCAGTTTCTTGGAAGGTTGTGGGATTAATTATGTAAGAAAACTCCTACCTTGTTTGGGTTTTTTTTTAGTTTTTTTTTTTTCTTTCCAGTATTTAAAACTACCAAACCACGTCACGCTTGCATGTAGTAAAAAGCAATCAGAACATGAAATACTTTTCTCTAGATGTGGATTTCACCCTGGGAGTGCTTGTATCTTTGTGGTATCCGGTCTAGATAATTCACACGGTCTTACTTTTTTGATTTGTTTCCACTGGCAGTTGTGTCATGTCATGCTAGAATATTTTAGACATTCAAGCTTAGATGCAAATATTTAATTAACCATATTATTTATTTGTTGCGAACAACAGTGAATTTAATTTTGGTATTTGCAAGATAGGATAATGATTTTCAAAAGCACATGGACTGAAAGAGATCTAGGGGGGATACTGGTGTCTTAGTCCTGGAGCTGTATTTAGTCTGTGAAAATGATTTGTCCTGCCTTGTTTTCCTCTTAGGAAAAATTTAGGCATTCCCACAGCATACAAGGGACGTGTCTGGCCCCATGACGGAGGAAAGACTGTGGAGCTCTGGGAAAAGGCATTGTCTTCTTGTAGGTTGCCAGGACGCAACTCCTCTGATGTTTCAGTCTTTGCTTTGCGTGCAAGAGCTGCTTGGAGAAAAGGATATTTGGGACGGAGCTGCCTCTCTTGCTCTGCCAGCAGCAGCCAGCTCCAGGCAGCCGCCTTGCTGAGTGCTTTGCAGGCTCCAGCTGAGAGTGAGCAGGGCTTTTCCAGAATGCCTGGACCTGGCTGCAGATGTCTTTGGCATCTGTTGGGAGGGAGGCTGTGCCAGAGTAGCCCCTGGTCACTGCTGGGAGTCCAGGGGTCCCTGTAGTGGGACCCTTCGCTTCCCCAAACCCGCTTTTTTCCTTTTCCTTTGAATAGCAGTGCACTTTAGTGGATTGCTTTTGTAGGTGTACTTTTGCCTAGTGTCAGTTAAGAGTAAACTATGGAAATATGGGAATCTGTCTGGGAATTTGACACCTTACTCAAAAGACTAATTGCAGGTATGATTTTCCGAACATTTGAAAAAGAGCCGTGAGCAGTAAAATACTGCCTTGTATTCCTACGATGCTGGTGTTTTGTTTGCTCTGCATTGAGAATATGTAGTTCAATAATTGGTGTTCTCTCTTACATGTGAATCCAAATTGGAAAAATCCTTCCTCAGTGATCATTGACAGGTTCTTTGTTGAAATCTTACATTTTGTGAATCTGTAAACCATTTTACTTGGCATATTAGAGTGGTTTTGTGATTCCTTTATGCTTTTTTTGAAAGAAAGGAGACAATATAAAATTTAAATTAGTTCGGTTTCAAATATATCTCTGTCAACATTAACTAATTAGAAAATGATGAAAATAAAAGAAAGAGTCAGTTCATGCATAGTTACTTACCAAACAAGTGCTTTATTTTAATTTACTTCTTATTTATATATATTTACTTTAATTTAGTTTTAATTTACTTCAAATTA
>VYZQ01014494.1:26014-41488 GCA_013400655.1 Mystacornis crossleyi | reverse complement strand
CTGTTTCTTTCTATCTCTCTACCACTCATTTGCTGTTAAAATCTGTACCAGCATATGGTATTATTTACACCTTAATTTGGGCAGAAGCATCTCTTATAATCAGATCTTAACACCACCCAGAACTTCTCTTGAATATAGGCAAAATTCAAATTTTTAAAATGCTGTATTTATCCAGGAACACCACCTTCAAGGAGGTGTTCTTATTTCATGTTTAACCTATTTTGAAGAACATGAGCAATGTGATAAACAGACCATTTAAGGACTAGGTTATACATTCAGTGAGATTTGTAACATATATTTTTCTCCATTTCCAACAGAATATATTCAATTCCTTGTTTTTTCCTGTAAAAAATTACTGTATCTACAGTATGTTTTAAGTAGAATTTAATAATCTACATCCAAAAGAATGATCTGTAAGAATACTGTTTAACTTAAGAACAATTTAAATGTTCAGTAGCCCATATGGGATTAATGACCTAGATACCCAGATATCTACAGAGCCTATGAGAATTTTCTCTCATATATCTTGGATCTACAGTGTCAGCATTTATGTCTCAGCTGGTCATTCAAAGCTTATTATAATGAATGACCACAAAAGCATAAGGTACCTTTCAGTTCTATTTTAGCCATTAATATTTGGAGGAGATTATACCGTAGAAGCACCCCCTCACTGACCATGAGAAGTCTACTTTGTATTTATGCAGATGACTCAGACTCCAATAGGTCTACATTTTTATTTGAAAACTTAATGTGTTGCCTACTGTGTGTGCCCAGATCCACCCTCATGGAGTGGTTCAACAGCTTTTGAGTGCCTCACTTGTATTATTTCTGATTCAGCACTAGACCTAAATCTTCTGATAATCTACTAGACACAGTCTGAAAACAGCTATGCTTGTGTGACAATAAAGACCACATTGCTGAGGACAGAAATCTGTATGAGAGCATTCAAATTCCAAGACACAAATAAGATACATGGGAAGTGAAAACTTTTTTGGCCTCTGAAGTTTTGTCAAACGCAACAAAACAATTTCCTGCTAGATCAATGATTCCTTTTTCAGTATGAGGATGGATGCAAACACACTGTGGACTACTGCATTTGTTCTGGATAATCACATATTTCATGCTGACTTCTGACTTCCATACCCAGAGCTTGGCATGAAGAAACGGCAATACACGATACGTGTTGTGAAATTTATTGCTTAAGTCTCAGTGCTTAATGTTTAGTGAAGAGAGGATTAACCTACTGCAAACAAACCCACTCATGTTCAGGAATACAGAACAGATTAAATTCTTTGAGAGAGGAGAGAGACCCTCATATGCAACTAACATAAGGCAGTACACTTTTTAGACCTATTAAAAGAAGAAAATCTGTGGTGCCATGTGCACATATGCCTGTAAATATATGCTGCATCTGTGTAGAGTTTTCTTTATTTTGAAAGCATTTATCAGACAGAATGGTTCTTATTCCAGTGGGCCCTATGGAGTTCTGAAGTTGTAGTACTTGTCTGGCATAGTGTTTTGAAACTCCAGAAGCTCTAATAACAAAAATGTACTTCTGAGATGCCAGAAAGTGGATACAAAGCAAAACATGAAGGGATACATTTCTTTTATAAAACTGAAATTGCCTTATGCGAAAATTACAAGAATTTTAATGCATTTTATATTATTTTTTTCATATCTCAACAGTTAAGAGATAATAGAACAGACACTACAACTGTAAAGGAACATACATGTAGTATTTGCTTTCACACTTTCTGAGGCAGCTTTTGCCTGAGGGAGGCTCTCAATTACTCTAGTTGTTCCAGCTCCAAGGTAAGCTAAGGCTAAGAGATAGAGGTAGCATGAGAAACGAGTACCACATTTTTCTGTGCCCAGCAATGGTAGTATTGTTTAATCTAAAACTTGCTTGACACTGTGAAATGACCATAGAGTAGAAAGATTAATTTCCCTTTATTTCATCAGCACAAAGCATTATCAATAGTTCATTCTGTCTAGGAAATTACTCCATCATACCCACTTACTTCCTTGAATTTATTTTTGCATTTAGAGGAACAGAGCATAACCCGTTTGTGGTTACTTTTCGAAAAACTGGGTCAAACATTTGGAGATGTATAGAGTACACTGTTGTCATGGGTTGACACCCCTTCCTGCTCCTCAGGTTTTTCCTTCCTTTTGGCTCTGTTTTCTGGAGGAAGTGGTTTGCAGCAACAGGTGCTGTAATTTCCTCCAGAACTGGACAGAACCAATCAATTAACTAATTGGAATATCGACAGCTCTACTGAGCCACTTAGAGAAGGGAGATGCCTCCGTGAGTTCAGATGTAGAAAGGGAGTAAGAGGCAATCTCGCTCTTCTTGCTCTTCCGGCAAAGACAGAGGTAACTGAGGGCCCGCTCAGCCCCCTTGGGGGGGCCTGGGCCAGCCTGGCGGGGCCTGGCTGGGCCCTGCCAACGCAAACCAATGGGGCCAGGCCGGGCCATGGTCCAGCTCCGCCGCGGGGCCATGGCCTTCACCTTCCTCCCCTCGGCCCTAGGGGTGGAGGTTGGACCTACAGCCCCAACCCCATGCGGGCCTGGGCCTCTCCCAGCAGGCCAGGCTGGGTCCGGCTGCCAGGCCCAGGGGTGGGGGGCCACAGCCCCAAGCTGCCACTTGGCAGGCTGTGCTGATATTGCCCCCCCCGCCCCTTCACTTCGAAACGCAGCTCCAGCTGCAAACAGCTGCAAAAGCCAAAAGCTGCTGCTTCACGAGAGATAACATCCAGTTTTCAAGGTCCCTGCACGGGAAGACTAACCCCTTCAGTGCTGTAAGTTTTTTTCTCTGAGATATGAAACCTGCAATCCTTTCCCAGGAAAGGCAAAGACACAGAAGAAAAGGCTGAAGCCTAGAGAGAAGAGAGAGAGGAGATGCTAGAAGCTGAAAGCTCTTTTGTAAACCCATGGTGATGGACTCAGGTATTAAAAACTCCCTCTTAATTTCATTATAAGCTTTTTCTGGGGGGAAAGAGCTTTCCAGCTGAGATGAGAATGATTTTGGATTTGTTTTTTCTCTTCTTTTTTTCCTGGACTGTTTCAAACCGAGGTGCAGGCCGGAAGAAGTGCTCATCTTAGCCCCGATCTGATGAGAGGAGCTACCTACGGAAGGAGTTTAAATTTTTTTTCAGAGGTTTTCTCTCTATAGCAAGGGGTGTTTATCCTGGAGATAGAGGAAGAGAACTTTTGTTTTTCTGGAAGTGCTTACCCTTAAAATTCTACCCCCTGCAGCTAACGGTGAATCCTCGAACACAGTTGTGGTGAAAGCTGTGATCGAGGAAAGGGACTCTCACATGTCAACAGAAACCCACCCCAGACGGCGGTTGTGCTGTGGCGTGGATGCCATGAGAAGATTGTTCTTGTGGAAAAGTTCCATAGCTGAGCAAAAGAGACTTCTCTCACTCAATGGACTGACCAAAGATTGTTACAGAGTGGCAAACTGGCTGAATTGATTTTAAGTTTGTGTCTTTATATTACAGGTGGATGGAGGAGGTGCTGGAGAAAAAGGGGGTTAATTTGCTTTAATTCTTTTCTATTTCATTTTACTTTTAGTTGTAGTAATAAACTTCATTATATTCTTTAAAGTTTGGTGCCTGCTTTGTATTCCTTCCTGTTCTTATCTCACAGAAAGGGGAAAATGCGAATCAAACCACAACTGTTCACAGAAATAATAGACTATAACTCATCTGTTTTCTTAGGATCTGATAATTCCCTAGTGAATTAATGTTATTTTACAGGCAGGAATCTCAAATACATTCAGTACTTTTCAGAGAAACTACTATTCTAAGAGTGATACTTTCTCCTGTCCAGTTGAACTAAAAATTCCAGTAGGAAAGGGGAATCACAAATGAAGCCTTTTCCTTACTCATCCAAAATATCAGATTGCTGTTAACCTATGGGAGAAAAGAACCCTGAAAAATGAAAACTCTTGAGTCAAAAGCAATAAATGGAGAATAGGAAAAGGCTGACAAAATCATTAGACTGTTTGGACTATTTGTGCTTCACTGTGTTACTTCTCCAGTAGATGCTGGAGTAGTAGAAGTCCCACACAAGAACCAACACCTGTGACTTTGAGGCTGCTTTCAGCTGCCTCTAGTAGGTGTCATCCATTTTGTCCTTCTGATCAGGTAGCCTATGGCAAACACCCACAGCAATGTCACCCTTACTCGTCTGCCCTTTTATCCTAACCCATGACCTACCTATAAATTAATCTCATTAATCACTAAAGAAATACTCTTCAGCAAGGTGGTTTTCTAAGTCAATCATTTAAGTGAAAGTACTGAAAACTTCAAATAGAAATGCTGTCAAGACACAGTAATGGTTTATCTGTGAATCTCACTAAAAAGTAGTCTAGCAAAAGTATTCCTCTTCCTTCGAGATGAAGTTAATTGGATTTTTGCCTTCATTTTTGTTCTCATATTCCATAGAATGTTTATTAATTTTGTCACTTCTGAACAGTCGGCATTAAAGAATTTGGTCTTTGCTTTTGTCAGAGGAAATGTTGGTACTCATTGTCTGATAGTTGCCTCTTGTTTTCACAGTCAGAACACCAATTTTCTGTGTGGACTTTTTCCTGTTTTGTTTAAATCCCTTAGCACTTGCATATGGTCTTCATGGTCTCTGCCATGAAGGAGGGCTGGGTGGTCCCGGTCATTAGTTTTCATCTGAAAGAAACAAATGAAATAGAGTGATGAATTCTGTAATAGGCTCCCTGACAACAGTAATCTTATTTCAGCACCTCATAGACTTCATTTAACTCACAAGGGCCTATTTGAATTTGCTAGTGAACATTCATACATTCAAGTATTATTTGTTGTCTAAGGAATATAATTTCTTTAAACTCCTCCAGAGATCAGTTTCTATTCCAGTAGAACTCAGAGTTTATAACCTCTGTATAGGAAGCTTGCCTAAAAAATAACATTGTGCTTATGACCACAGGAAACAAATATTGCCAGTTGTTCTCTGAATTAAATAGCTATATTACAGGTCTTTTTCACTACAAAATCTTGACCCTTAATATTTAAAAAAATCTTCTATTTTCTATGCAACTGTTCACTATATGTAAAGTTTTAGCCATAGAGTCATCCTGTCCTTCAATATTTTCAAAAATCCTTGGCAAAAACAACAGGCAGGAAACATTCATAAAACTTTATTCTGTAAAAAGACTGAGTTTATCTCAGACTAAGAAGAGCTGGATGTTTCACAGTTTCAAATGTTTAACATGCTAAATCCTACAATAAATGTTGCACTTTAACGGTACATGTGGTGTATACATCTATGAACCTCTTGGATCATTCAGTCCAGTAATTTACTGCAGCAGGAAATTATGTCATGCCATATATTGTAGTTATCTGTATACAACATGACATTTCTATGTCCGTTAGGGATGCAATATCCAGGGGTTATTTTAGATTTATCCATTAGGGAGTCAGTCATCCTGGGATAGTAAAGTGCAGCTCCACTGTCCTCTGCTCAGAGGTCACTCAAAGCTGATGCACTGATGCCCTGCAGTAAATAAGAAGCAGCTAACCCCTCTTCCACTGAAATAAAAGCTGCCTCACTTTCTCTTGATTGTGCCAGAGAGTGAGTCTGCATGTAGGCAGACACCATGAGTGACTGAGTGACTGACCTCTTGTGTATTTGGGGTGAGAAAAGCCCAGTTACCTTTAGTGGAAGTAGGCCAAGTTAGCTTACCTTCATGACTGGAGGGAAGCTTCCTATCACAGTGAGAGTATCCCTGCTTTGATAACTCATTATCTCAGAACAATTCAAAGTATCTTATTACTTTACTAATCAGACTTTGTGAATTTTAAATTTGGGTCCTTTTCAATTGGGTTAAACACGATGATCTGACATCTACCTCAAAATAATGATTTGTGTTCCTTTATAGGGAAGTCTTTTCAGAAACAAACTCTGATGGCTAGACAATTGGGTTTGAATTTTCACTTAAATTTATTCATGATGAGTTACCCTTGTTTGTCCTTTCCATTCAGTTTGCATAGCATTTACTCCCCAGGTAGCAGTCTTGACCCTTCACAGCTATACGAGAAGAAACTCATTTATCTCACCCTGTGTGTTAGATTCCCTTCTCTGATACAGCTAATAGACATTCTTCGCATCTGCATTCCAAACTCATCTGCCTTGAACACATGTGCAATGTGTACGTTATTACCAGTGAAGTTTCAATAGGGTCTTTTTAAAGGAACTATTACAATCTTCACAGGTGTTAGAATATCATTACTAAAGCAACTTCTGAAAAATTAACTTTTTCAGTTTCAAAGTGTATTGGTTGTTCGTAAGTATCTCAGACTATCTAATGTACTTACGTGATTGTCTCCATGATCTAACAGCTAGATCCAAAAAGTCAGGGACTTTAATTTTTCTTGATGAATTTTTGCTCACTTTTATTGGATCAATAAATAACATCTAACGTTTCTCACTCAATACCTCACTCCTTGACAATGTCTTTGAACTTGTGGCTCTGTCAAATGTCAGTAATGCAAACCAGTTTTCCTGCCACCAGCATGAGCTGAGGAATGCAGTACTCATATCTCTCTGATTTACATTCTCTTTTCATCACAGCCAACTGCCTTCTTGTCTTTAATAACTTTCACATTCATTCAGCAATTTTTGTAAACAACTATCAACTCCAATTTAGCAATATTTCCACAACATTGCACAGATATATCTGTTAATTTGTTTTAATCCTACAAGATCAGGTGTTTTATAAAGAACGATAGAAGACTAATTTGGCACTTCTAACTTGGGAGTCCAATTGCTCTTAACCCAGTTTCCATTATGCAGTGCTTTAATAAATTCCCCTTCCAATACCTGTTTCGTTGTCTGCCACACTATGACACCAAACTAATGAAGTGGTGTTCTTCATGAACATGTCTGGTGATAATAGGTTGGGTTTTTGTTTGGATTTTTTGTCTGCTTATTTTTTCCCTGAAGACATTATTTCTGCCTTTTTTTCCTATTTATAAAAGATAAGGAAGTAGAGTATTGTCTTTGGCTTTGCAAGAATATTATATAAACCTCTCCAAAATGTTCAGGATCATTCTGTAGCTGAAGATGCTCCACTGTTGACATTTTGACAAGGAATTTATGTCAAGCAAAGATATAGACTACTACAACTAAATAGGTGTTATCTAAACTCCAAACATTTTAGTCAATATGACTTTTTCTTTCTCAGTCATGCAGTTCCCTTCTGTCTTGTGATTTAAACAATAACTCCAAAAACTTATAAGATCTGAATATATTAAAAAAAAGCCAATAAAATTGTCTACATTTGTGCTAAAATACCACTTGCAGTGCAACAAAAATGATTGTTTCTTTTTCATATCAATTGTAGTAATAAATATGATCAATACATAAAAAGATAATATTAAGTATCAATTAAAAGATTCACTCATAAACACCCTATTTGACCAGCTGTGACAGCATTCCATCCAAATATTCTGAGATTCCCTAGATCTTTTAAACTTTGGAAATGTGTTTGAATTATCTGGTAATATATGTTTGGGTTAACATATTTTAAGTTAATAAATTGCATTCTTTAAAGGGAGGAAAATAATTGCAAAAATCTTGGATGCCCTGACTTCTTATTTAACAGAAACCAGATATTGTTAGGGTTCTGACTCCGTTAAGTTAAATTTGATTTCCACACTCACGTGTGGAATCTAAATCACGCTCATGGAAGACCACTCCATCAGTGCTGAATAGCCTAGCTGGTTTTAAGGATAAAAGGAAATCACAAGAGGTCAAGCAATCACTCAGTGAAAAGGAAAATTTAGAAGAGCCTGGAAAAAAGGCTTTTTAGGATGGCATCTCTAGGATGAGGATCTATGTTTTATCTTTTTATTGACTGGACATATTAAGCATGAACTTAGTGTCTATGATGAAAGCTATGGTAAGATCACTGATGGATACAGAAGAGGAAATTTTAGAGTGAAAGAATTTTTGAAAGAACAGGCTGAGTTTACATTGTGCTACAATTTGAAGAAATTAAGTCTCTTTTCAAGTAACATAAAAAATCATCTAATGAGGTCACTGCAACAAAACCATCATTACTTTCTTCATATCAACCCCATCGAGTGTCACAGAGGTCACATTGGTCCCAGTCACCCTCTTCATTTATCTTGGTTTACATCAGCTTAGTACAGCAAAGCATTCTAGTGCTCATCTGCCTAGCAAATCTATACAGCCAAGTGGAGGCTGTTTATTGCCTGTACACAGCTACTTTAGTACTGCTGACATAGAGAATAAAAACAGGAAGGAAAATGTGCCAGGAAAGCTTCTGTATGCTTCGGCTGTCCCCAGAAAATGGGGCAATGTTTCAGTATTCATCTGACATGCCCTAAAATGTGTGGAGCAGCTACGATCTACCTCAATCTACATTATCAGGATGATGTACAGTCTTTGCTCTGTCTCCCCAAGTGGCATGTCCTTGTTTTACTCTGTGCCCCTTGGTGATAACATGTCAGAGAAAATCTTTGGGGCAGATTCATATTCTAAGCAAAAGGATATTTATGAACTTCTGTTAGGTCACTTCCTTTTATAAATAAATGTCCACCATCTTTTGTTGGTGCTCTACAACAGCATCCCAGAAAAAGCTTTTGTCAGTTAAAGGAAACTATTGTCAGAGTACCCAGTACGGATGAATATATACTTCAATTTCTTGAAAGTTGTATATCAGAAAATATTTTCCAGAAGAAAGAAAACATCATTCTTAAGGCAGATAGACATGAAATAAGTTAATTTCCTTTCCAACAAAAAATAAGGGAATAAAAATGCATGAAAGTATTTATGTCTGGAAAGGCATTTCACTATAAAATCTTACCCATTTTGGAAAATCTATAGGCGTGGAATATATGAAACAGGAAAGAATTACACTGTCTTGAACATTGAATTTAACTTTCCATTAACTTATGATTAAATTATGCTGATCTGAGGGTTATTGTGCCCTTGAGCCAAAGTTTAACAGTCCACTTACAGTCTAGTAATAGAGATTTTAAGAAATGATGATTCTGTCATACTGCTGGAGTTATAATAGATATATTTGGATGACTGTTCACATACAAATGTATTCAAATGAAAAGAGCATCATATCAATCATGATCTGCAGCACATCATGGATTTTTCTGACACTTTATCTATTTAAATTACATCTAAATTATAAATACTGTGAATATCAGCAGTTAAAGTAATATTAGCCTAACAACAAAAGAGATGGAGAGCAGAAACATTTTGGTACTTCACTGTGACCTGCAACTTCATTGCATTTTATGATACTATTGCAAGAACTTGCCTCGCCATTTTAACTTTGTAGAGATTTCTGCATTATTCTTAAAACTCATTACACTGCAAAAGCACAGACCTTTGTTTAGAGGCACATACTGTGTGCCTTAAATTGTATACTTACTGACTGCATGGCCTATAAGGCCCTGAAATAAAGTGCCCAATGTTAATAATAATAATAATTAACATTTTTGAATTTTATTTTTTCAACATCATAGATGTGGAGCATTTCATTTACTTGACTTGTTTTGATACCTTCCCAGCTTTTATCCTACCCTAGTGATGTTTTCTTAAACAAATATTTTTGAGGCAAAGTGGCAATGCCTATACTTCAAAACTGTATCCAATAGCAGGTACATGCCTAGAAGTGAAATCTTCTGTTTTCTAAGGACATTTTCTGCCTTTTCGCTATTTCAAAAATTACGAGGTGGGGTGTGTGTGGGGGTAGGGGGGTAGCCCATCAAGTCACAAAAACTTTAATAAAAAAAGCTGTAGATAAGTAAAAATTTTTCATTATCTAAATTTCTGGAAAATTTTTCAGACTAAACATAAATGTTTAGGTATAAGAAAAATCAGAAAGTTTTTAGAGTAAGCCAAGCTGTTCCTCTTATGAAGTGTAATGTGATCCGTGCAACTCAACAGGGAGAAAAGGTCCAATTGCATATTCTAGCTCTGTTTAATGGCTGTCAAAGACTAAAATGGTTCATGCTTTAAACATTGTTAGGAAGGAGTTTTGCCCATTATAGCAAAAAGTGTAGAAAGAAGCTACAACAACAGAAGCCCACACCTCCTTGAAGATGCCTGACTGGAACTTTGGACTGTGAGTTAAGCTCCGTAGAAAGATAAAGGGAACACTATTGTTCAATCACCTCAGGTTTAGGGAATGAGGGAAAGGAGTGCATCCACAAGAAAGACAAACACAGCAGAAAATCATCCCTGGCTGGGTTTAGGGTGGGGTAGACCACAGCCCACAGAGGCCAGGTTTACAGACTCCCCACCAGCTGAGGGAGGGGAGGAGAAGTTTCAGGTGTGTGGTGTAACTTCGGGTTGGAGACACTGAACACCCATCCTCCCTTACACAAACTGGCCCACCTGTGGAACCCCCAACCTCACAGGCCACATCCATGGGACGTTCACGTGAGAGGTAGCTGAGGGGCTATCAGAATCCATCAAAGACCCCCCCAGAGTGCTCCCCAGAGGCCTTGCACTACAGAAAGTTGCACCATTGCATGTGATGCAAAGTGATGCAACAGATACAGAGTCTGCTGCAAGAGACTGTCAAACTGCATCCCCTGGGGAGGTACCCAGGCATTCCCACCTGGCCTGAACATATATTAATCCATTGGACCCTATGTTTTTGGGGGGCACCCTCACCACCAAGAAGATCAGCTGGAGAGGATCATGGGGATCACTGGGACACCAGTGGGACCCACGGAGTGGTGATATTTTCTTTAATCTGTCTCTGTCACTCTCTTTCTGTCCCCCCACCTCTTTTCTATTTCTTTCTTTCTCTCTCTCTCTCTCTCTCTCTCTCATATTTACTATCAAATAAAATCCAGACTATTGACTTTGGCATATGGTCTTGTTTGCACCTTAATTCGGGCAGAGGCATTTCTATTAATAACCGGACCGTAACAATGGCAAAGGATACAGATAAAAAAACCCAGTATATGCAGGTCTCACTTGCACACTTCCTCGATCTGAGAATAAATAAATGTGTGTAAGAGCAGTTGTGGCTCCCAAAATTCTGTGATTAGTTAAAACAACCATAGCAGCACAAGAACAAAATATCGGTCTATCTCAGTGTTCTCCCTCTAACAGTGACTAAGAAAGTATTCTTGGGGAGGAGTACAAGAAGCATGGCCTGTACAGAGTGATCATTTCTAGAAAAATGTAATTTAGTACCTCTAACCAGAGGTGGTAGTCGAACCATAATGTTAAATGTTCTCTGGTGGAGCTCAACTTTATGAGTTTCTTTTTGATCCCTCTTATACTTTGACCTCCATGAGACTTGTGGCAATGAGATTCAGAGTTTAATAATGGAGACACGGTGAAAACTGTTCCCAGTTTACCTTCTCCACACAATACATGCTTTTATGAACTTCCATTGTCTTTCCCTTCATCTCTTTTTCCATTCTGAAGAGTCGTAGACTGCTTTGTCTGTCTTTACACTTCTGCTTTTACAGCACCCTGTGGCTATGAATTCCAGAGTTAAATAAATGAGGAAAAAAACCTTCACACATTATTTACTATGGTACAAACTATTACGTTATCTTCCTTTACTCTTTCTAATCTGAAGAAGTCTACTCCATTTTATAAGTAATCTTCACTTTTTAATAGGAGGTTGCTTCAAACCTTTAATTACCTTTGCTAGACTTCACTGTCCCTGAGATCTTTGTTTCTTTTTGGTAATGGAAGACCAGAACTTGCAGAAGTTTTTAACCTAAAGGCACATCATGGATTCTCAGTGGCATAATGATTGTTCCATTTGTTTCTCATTCCTTTTGAAATGATCCTAAACAGTATATTTGCTTTTCTGACCATTGTGGAGCACATGATAAGCTTTTCAGAAAACTATCTAAGGTCCTGTTTTTTCTGAGTGATTTTAAGTAATTTAAAACTTATCATTATGGAAATATTTTTCTCCATGTGCATTACTTCTCACTTGCCTACACTGAATTTCATCTGTCATTTTTTCACCTAATCATTTAGTAATGTGAAACTCTCCTGTCTCTTCAGGCAACCAGTTGCAGTTTCTACTATAAGAATATTGTTTCAAAGGCTGCTAACAGGAGTAATAATTCAGATCTGCTGTCATGTGAGAGAAACGAGTTACTGTCTTTTCTGACATGTATTCAAGAACTAATGAGAAGGTACATACATTTATCTACTTTATATCTTTAGATGTATCTTCATGTGCAGACTGATATAAAATTAAGATTTATGTAAAATACACATTTTAATTCTAATTATAATGAAATGTACACAATGAGGTAAGAGAGCCGGGGTGAGGAGGGATGATTTATTTCTTGATAAGGCAAAAGTTGCTTATTAGCTAGCAAAGTAGACAAAATGACATTTGATTTAACAAAGACACATTGAGGTTGCCAAGGATGTGGGTTAATCCACTTCTTTGGCTTAAGAGACATGACAAACTATGGGGAGAGATAAGAAGCACATGGCAGCACAAAGGACCACTGGCAGCACAGACCCTGAGGAGAGGAGGTGTTAGGTGGCAGAGCCCTACGGAGAGGAGCCTGCCGGAAGCTGACAGACGGGTGAACAGTGCATGATCACCCCACAGAAGGACATCTAGAAGGTGCTTTGCTGATGTGGCAATATGTGATAGGTCGCCTGGTGAGAATTACCACATAAGGAAATACTGTGTCTTGAAGAAGTGTATAAAACCAGCTAGTTCCTTTGAATAAACAATTCAGATCCAGGAACCGGATACAGTTTCAATCGCAGACAACAAACTGTCTGTCTTTTGAAGAAGAAAGACATAAAAAGTTTTGAGGAAAGAAATTATATGTCTGGAACCTTGGAGGATTTCAAAGGAGAGGCTATAAAAGCTAACATGCATCACCAAGACAGGGTGCTGTCTAGTAATGCAACATGAGCAGCATGATAAGCAAAAATAGAAAATCCCTGACAGTCACCTTGTCTGGACAACTTATCACAAACCACCTAAATATGAGATAAAGGAAGAAAAAGATAGTTCTTTCTCATCTTAAGCATATTAAGCAGAGTTTTACTTCCACTACACATCCACCTTTAAACTTCTGTAGCTATTTTGCCTCTTTTGCATATTCTAAGAAAAAAAAATTTATTCTGCATTTCGCTTATCATGGAGTTACATATATGGCACATGAAACGCAACTGATAAGTTTTAGCAATAAGACATTCCTCCCACAAAAGTGGAATACATTCCTTAAGCAATTTTCCTAAGAGCCCATGACAGAACTCATGTTCCCAGGATAATCTTTTGAGTATAAAAAGCATAAAAGAATGTGCACATTTTCATCTACTTAAAGCAATTAGAGGAGTGGAACTTTGAGTGGAGTGGGTTGGTATTGGATGGGATGTGGGGAGGGAGAGTGATCAGGCGGGTGATTATTATTTCCCATAACTACTGGCAGTTGGGTTGGTTTTCTGTACTGGAACTCTGACTGGACCCTGCAAATGCCTTGTAAGTTTTCTTCAGCTACTTTTATGAAATGAATACGAGAATTTTCGCTTCATTATTCCTCATCCTTATGATTTAATGAGGTAGGGGACAGCAGAAAACTAAGCACAAAATCATGGGTGTAACTGTTCTACCTTTAGGAAATCTGTTCACCAATCCCCACTTTATGGTTTGTATTCTTCAGTCATTTCCTAATCCTTACAAGAGGACCTCTCTTCCCTCATGCTTTTTTAGGTTTTTTAAACCCAAGTATCTCACATGAATCTATAGCTCACTGATTCCTCCCGTACACCTGTGCAAAGCATCATCCTTCCAAATCACCTGTTCCATGGTGTGGAACATTTTCCCCATGTGTTTTTTTATCCTGTTCTTTACTACAATTTTTAATGAGCTGCCTGATACTGAAATCTGGTCTCCAAACACTTTTTATGTTTTTATGTTATTTTCCTCCATCCTCTCCTTGAATCAGTTTTGCTATAAGCAGTAAATTATGCCCCAATTAGAAATTGGAAGGAACATATCATCCTTCTAAGCAAAAGGAGTTTTAGGTATGCTCATTTGTCATTTTACAACACAAGTCACTTGGAGTCATCACAATGCTCAATCCCGTATGAATTTTTGCTCTAAGATCTCATACAATTTTCTGGAAATCCAAAATTATGAGAATAAATTATTTCTAGCTGATCTGCTTCTCATCTGAAAATTCAAGGTTCAGTTACATGCAAGTGGTATTTTTTTTCTTACATGAAATAGCTAAAATAGAACAAATAAGAATGCATATAGAAATGAGGTAGGACTTATTGCTCTAATGCCAGTATATAAAGATACAACTGAATCCCAGCTAGGAACATGTTGTTGAGGAAAGAAACAGGAATTATCAGGGAACAGTTGTCTTGGCTGTGGTGGGTATCTGACAAAGAGCAGTTCAAACTCAGTTTGTGGTATCCATTTCTCTGCAATAATTATACTGGTAGCCTAATTACCTGCCTCTAGCTTTTAGATATCTGAATTTAGGTGAGATGAAGCATATCTTTATTGATTGCTATGCAAAGACATCATAGTTAAATGAAGGGAACAGATGAAAGTGGGTCAATGGGGACAGAAGAAACCAAGAGCTCTTAATTCTTTCTAAGGTAATTTTAAAAATAAAAGCAAACAAAACAAAACAAAAAATCCTCCCAATGGCTGCACTTTTGTCATAGAGACTGTGTTACCCTCTACACATTTTGTTCTCCCTGAATACATGATCTGCTTTGCTTTTACTGGGGTTGCACTACTACAGGTGTGCCTCCCTTCCCCTTTTTGCATCAGCAGGTGAACAACAACCCTGCTCATGCAGAGATTATGTACTGCGTGTACTGTACTGCATACGTGTTGTTAGTAGGGGCCCACTGACTCTGCTTCCAGATCACAAGTGGGGGAAGTAACAGTATTTGCCTAAAGCAAAACATCTTCNAAAAAAAAAGAAAGGAAATGAAAGAGCAGCTTGCAGGAAAAGATGAATAATAAGATTACTTTTTAGATTCTGTATTGTAAAGCAGAGATAACAAGATGAATATGAAAATGTGAAGGTAACAGGAAACATAAGCAGGAATTTATAATATATTTCAAATGACCTTTTTATCTTGGAGTCTGCAACAGAGAATAATCCGTCACTCAAGAAAGCTAATTTTAAAAGAGCATCTGGATATTACTGTCATCTAGTGCACCTTGTTTAATATCCTGTTTTTTCTTCAGAAGTCATATATCACAGGTCAGATTCCATTCCACTGCACATGCTGATCACCCATTCCTTACTCACTGAGTAGTCACAATGATTTCAAGGAGAAAACCTAGCACGTAAAATACCACTCAGTAAAGCTCAGACCTGACCAAATGTTTTTGTTTGTCCATCCAGAAAAGGTCCTAAAAACAAAAGTATTTATGAATTATGCTCCCAAACTAGCCAGAACTTTTTTATA
>VYZQ01014490.1:0-52968 GCA_013400655.1 Mystacornis crossleyi | reverse complement strand
TTTTTTTTTTTTTTAACAGTGTTGCACAGCAGAGATGGGTGGGGAGCAGACTGTTCTTGTAAATAGAGTTTGTAGCTTTCTGTTGCTGTTCCAGTGTCAGAGTTTAGGCATAATTCGTTTTCCTGAATAATAGTGAAGCAGTCTGTTCCCATGAGAGTCACTGGGCTGGTGCAATACTTGAAAGAAATTCTAAAATTTTCTGTTTTACATGAAGAGACGGTTGTAAAGGAAGAAAAAAGTGGCCTTGACACATATTTAAAAATGACAGAAACTTGAGAGATGGATAGAAACTTGTTGAGAGATGGTTGTTACTGAAATGGTACATAAGTTTAAAATGTAGAAATTCATCTTGAACAATGGGACTTTCTATGGAATTCTGTTAGTACTGAAAAGGCACAATTTAGCTTAGGTTAAAATCTCTGCAGTTAAACTGATCATCACTGAATTTTTGGAGTCTGCCGCTTCTCACCCAGGATGAGTGTGTGGGTCCTTAGCCTTTACTGACAGGAATGAAGCATGTGAAATGGCCACAGTGGCTGAAATTTTTTTCAGGTGCTTTTTGTCCCCTAAAAGTTCAAGATTAAATGCTGGCAAGACAATGTGTCCCCACGCCTGTTCTGCTTAGAACTAGATAAAGCCCTGGCTTTCATGTCTAGAAACACTGTGACATCTCAGGAGTGGTATTTTGATTTTACTCATAAAATAATTAAGGCACAAAAAAGGAATTGGCTCACATAGGACATCTTACAGGCACTTGTGGAGGTACAACATGTTTGGTTTGGGGTTTTTTTTGGCTTCTGGTCTAGTGGTACAAATTGCAGTTTTAGGTAGCTCTCTGACCCATGCCAGTCGTCATCTCTGCCTACAAGTCCGTGTTCTGTAGTGTTGTGTTCCTTCTCTATGTATCTTCAGGTTCTTTCAGTAAAGCTGTCAGTGGTTGTAATACTGCAGTTAGTAGGTGTGGTGGGGAGTGCATTATGTAGTGGATACAGGTGAAAACATCTGTATGATCTGATGATGGGGAAGCATGGTAATATGAGCCAGGGTGTTTTTCCTGCCTGTTTTCACTAGCTTTGTAATGCTACAAGGTAGTTTGGGTTATGAACAATGCTGCTATGATTTGTAGCCACAGGACTGATAAGCTATGTGAGGGGGCCTTCAGAGTACTTTGGCAAACTGTGTTTAGATCTCTAGTGCGCACAAAATCTATCTGCATTATTCAGGAAGATAATTCCTGTCTGTGCTGTTTTCCTCCTGTGTTGAGATCATTCTCCTATCCAGCTGTTACCCAGCTGAGGTCTTGATAGTTCTCAGTTTTTCCATAATGACAAAATCAAATTAGCCCTATGAGAAGTGGTGCATGTGAAATTCCTTTCGGTTAAAGCACATTGCCATGAATATTTTCTGTCTGTTTTTTTTCTTGTGAGAATTCAGCATCTTGTGTTTGAAAGAGAAAGGAGAAAAGATGCAGATGAGGAAATGCTGTTGTTTAAGGTACAGGGAGGAAAAGCGTAGCTTGTTTCTAGAACATAATCTGTCCAGCTGTGACTTAGTCATCTTCAGTCTTATATAAAATGCATCCAATCTTAAATAGTTGAGCATGTCCCTCCTGAATGCGGCAAACCTTTTATGCTTATGTGAAGATGTGAAGCTGTAACAGGCGAAAGCCATCATCTTAGGAGTACCTTCATACTTGTGAACCTGCAGCATCCATCATGCTGTCAAGCCTCATTTACTCATGTGATGGGATTTTTTTTATTTTATTCTGTTCCACATTTTTTTCAAGCTTAAAGAGATTCCTTGCTGTTGGCAGAGAATACAACACTAATAATTCCAGACAGGAGAGCAGAGAACGTAACGTGAGAACAAGGGTGACTCTCTTGAATCAGACTGAAGGTTTTGTTCATCTCTGACAGGGCCAAAAATTGAGGTTTGAGGAAGAATGTAGGGTGAGGAGATCACAGGATCTTGGCTAACGTCTCTAATTTCAGTGTAGTAGCTCATGCTGTTACATTACATGCAGCCCTGCTCTTAGTCACTTGGATTTCGCATAGCTCTTCTTCAAGGAAAGAGGGATAACTTGACTATTGTGACATGCTTTTATATGGATAAATGTATTTCCACACAAGTCCTTTGTTTATATAATTATGGAGGTTTTGGAGGGGTGGGGGAGGTTTTTCTTAGTGACAAGCAAAAACTTGCAATCTTTGCAGGAACTGGCGTGTGTGAGTTGAGATATTCTGTGCAAGTTAAGGGATGATGGACAGCCTTGTTTAGGTAGTCAAGGAAACATGTTGTGTGTATGTTGTTAAATAAATGTATTGATAAAGAGAGGTGCTGATAAATCTTATGACTGTGGACATGGGAGACGACATTTAAAATTCTGTCAATACATTTGCCATTAATACATTCCATGAAAGTGGAGAAGATGGCATCTTCAGTCACGTATGTATGCAGGGGAAAGTCTCCTTAGGAGGGGTACTTGAAGCTGAGCTTCACTTGGGTAGTTGGAAACATTCTTCAAAGGCTTCTGAGAAAGTGTTTGATGTAGTTTTAGTTCTAAAAAGAAGTTTTACACTTCCTTTCATAAGAACTACAAATACACTGTGCTCACTGTGAAGACTTAATAGCTTGGGTTGATGCTGGTTGGGGACCTCAAGGCTGCAACGCATTGCATGATTTTTGTGGTAAATCCATATACTGTTTTTCAGGCTGTGCTTGACAAACATGGCCTAGCTCGCATGTAAGATCAATACCAAGTGTAAAAATGACTAGGTGAGATTTTCCAGTCTTTGTTAGGTGGAAAGTCAGATCATCAGAAGGTTATTTTTGGCCTTAAAATACATAGTTACACAAAGACTCAGTGGTCCTGGAGAAGAAATGAGCAATGCCCTGAGCAACTGATCCAAGCTGGCCCCTGCTTTGGAGGGAGGGAGGCTCTGTTTCCGTCAGTTTAACCTTCAGTGGTCCCTTCAAATCTGGATTATTCAGTGGTTGAGTGCAAGTTAGACTGGGTGTAGGAGGTATGGGGGCCATGCCTGTTTTAGATGGAGAGGGCAAAAGATAGGAGGAAGAAGGCTGTACTCTGATACTGGAAATATTTGTGCTGGAGAAATTGCATTAACTGTGGAGACCTGAAATATCTGAGACTGGAACTTGGCAAGGACACACCTAGATTTACAGATGGTTGTGGGATGAAATCAGATTTTAATGCACTGCTCTTTAGATTCCTTTTATCTGGATAGCATAAAATATTTGATGATCAGAGAGGTGCTAGTGGAATAATGAAATATGTTTAGGGATCTCTGAATTGTTTTGCCACATTTCAACCAAAGATGTGAATCCTTCCATTTGCAAGGTGATGCATTTGTCAGCAAAACTGCAGACCCACCTATAAATTGCCAAACAGCATTTTGGAAAGCAGTAGCTCAAAGGGCTTTAAGGTCTTTACAGCTTGTTGCCTCTACTTTGTACTTGGGCCATTATTTTATTTAAAAGGGTTAATGTGATTCTTGGGCATATTGAGGAGGAGAAAAAAAAAGTGGGGGAAAGGAATGTGAAGCAAAATAAGTAATCTTATAAACACAGCAGTGTTGAGACTGATACTGGAATTGAATTTTGGTTTCCATGCTTCAAGAAGAATGCCAGTGTATTTGGAGAGAATTCAAAGGACAGCTGCAGAAATGATCCAGGGACTGGAAAATAAGCCTCATGATGTGAGGTTTAAAGGAGCTCAACTTACTCAGCTTATTGAAAAGACAATTGAGAGAGGACTTGATCTTTCTCTAAAAGGACTTGTGAGATTTGCTGACAAAGGCATAGCACTATCAACTGAGGTTAGACAAATTCAATTTTGAAGTACAGTTTCTTAGCAATGATAGTAATTAAACATTGGAATTGTTTACAGGCAAGGGGAAAGGAACAAACATTCATCTTAGTCTTTTACAAGAGGCCCAGCTTACTTCTTTCTGGAGAAAATATATTGTGATTTTTTAAAAAATTATGATAATACTCCTTTCCTGACACTGTTTAAGAAACTTAAGTTTAAGAATCTTTGAAGATTTCATGCCATGATCAGTTGGTGCAAGTTCAGGTACATGAACTTGCAGTCACAGCCAAGATAATGAAATTAAGGTGAATTTAGAGGAGAAATAGTTAAGCTGGCACTAGAATACTGCCTTGCAGAACTCACATAAGATGCGAAGGGAACTCTGAAATTTAATGCTTTGTGGCTTGCATCATTGGAACGCAGCTCTTTCCCATACTGTGTTGCTTCAGATGTTTAAGATATGGTTAAAGCTTTCTGAAAGCCCCTACAGAGAAGCCCTGATGTAACTGTGTACACTCACTGTATTCAGATGAGCATTCCTGCGTTCCAGTTGACCATAGCACAAGTCTGTAAATCTTTTTCATCCTTTTTTAGTAACAGTATGAAAAAAATTGCACAACAGCAATATGATTACAATTCTTCTGAGAGTAAGCACAAGCTCTCCTGGTAGGTTTCATTCTTAAATGAGTGTAGGATATTCTCTATCTCTCAGGTTAACCGGACTTGTTCAGAAAGTTTATTTGTGTTTGAAACTATATTAAATAATTGTCAGAAGTGGTGTTCTAATGTCACTTGTTTGCTGGTTTTCATGCCATCCAAATGACAGTACTTAAGCAATTCTATTTGTCCATCACTTTGTAAATCAACCTGGGGAATTGAGTGACTCAATTCGGTAATGGCTCCAGATCATGCTTCTACTTTTTATTTGCAGTTGTGCATTCCACCACTCCCTTGATGGCTGCCAAGTTCCTATATTTCCATAGATTACCTTGTTCCAGATGCCTTTGCAGACATGCAGAGCTCTTAAATTCCCTTCTGGTAGCTCTCAAAATCTGCTGCTTTGTGCAGGTGGAGCTCTCCCAGTCTGTCCTGCCTGAGTGCGTGCTTGTCCTTGCCTGTGCAGAGGAGGATGTTGAGCTACCTGGGCTGCTCTTTTCTCCTGTGTGGCTGCATTCCTGCCTCTCCTCTCTTCCTCCTCTGGGTCCAGTCAGGGAGGAGCCCTATTGCTGTCACCTCTGCAGCTGTGCAGTAAGAAAATGCTTCTATGTCCTATGGAAGAAAAGGCAGCTGAACATTTTCTGAACATTTTCTATCAATTTGTCTCGGAAATTGTGCCGTTTCTGAGATGGGAAAGAGGTTGTCTGGCAGCTGCAAGTTTCCTTGCTTAGGGCTAGAGGGATAGCAAACTGCAGGAACATGTTGGGGCACTACATAGCACAAAGCAAAGACCTCCAGCTTCAAGACTGAGTGCAGCAACTCCTGCTGTTCACCTTGTCCAGACAGCCCTGTCTGCCTTAACCTGCAGGAGCGGCTCACAGGAAGTGCTGCACACAAAAGAGGTTGTGAGGGCTTAGTTTAGGAGTAATCTCCCTCTTCATTGCCTTCCCTCTTGGCTGTGTCATTGTCCCCGTCTCCACAGCATCACGAGGCTGATGGAGACGACTTGCTGCAGGAGGGCTGTCAGTCTGTTCAGCCTGAGCAACTTCTTGCATTTCAGCCTCTTTGTTTCATCATGTGGTTGTACATACATGTGCTTAGTTGCATTTATGATAATCATGAAGAACATCCTGAATGTATTACTCTGCTCATAATTCAACATTCAAAAAAGGTAGAGGTAGCAGATAGCATTACACAGATGCATTACAGAACCACTCGCTCAGCATCGCTTTCGTGTGAGCTCTGTGTGAGCACTCTTGGCCAACTGTTTGATGTCAATGCTCCTTTGTTACCACCCACAAGCAGTTAAGGTGGTGGATGGTGTGCTGTGCTCTTCTCAAAGGAAGAAATGACTAATTTATGTGCAAGTCGTCAGAAATAAATCAGGTTTGAGTGATTTTTATCTTTTTTCAGTCACTGGTTGCAGGTGTTCTACTGCTAATTTCTGGTCATCTGTGTTTACTTTGAAAATGTGTTCAACTGGATTATCTGCTTTTTATCTTGTTAATAAAAAAGTGGGCTATTAAAAAAAAAAGTGATCGTGGCTCTCAGCACTGTCTTGCCAAGCTTTGCATTTCTTGCCAGCAATTAGGAAGTAAATATTTGGGAGTTTCCTGAATAAGCATTACTCCTTTTTCTCTGTGATTGTAAGAGCAAGTCTGTGATTATATTGTTTTACAAAACCTTACTGAAATGACTTATAAAAATTTATATTCCCTAAATCTTGTTGGGCCAGTATATTGTTGGCCGCTGTCTTATTCTGTAAATCTGACTACTAGGTGAACATCCACTGTACATGGAGTATCCAGTGTGCAGAGCTAGGGCATGCCCTGGTGCTGTGTCAGTAGTTACGTGCATTTTGGGATTAGTGCATATCTTACCAGTGCCAAAATACCGTCTGAGATGCAACTCATCCAAAAAAGCAAAACACGATAGAGAGTATCTCTTGGACGTTGTTCAGTATCACTGAAGCCCCAGAAGGGGCGCTAAGGGCTTTTGGCTGATGCTGCCTTTGGGCCTCATGATTGCTCTCCACCACTGTCCTACTGACTCAGTCTGCTCTCTAACAGGTTTTGTGCTAGGAAAAGCACATCTGCCAGAAATGTGTGAATTTGCTAGGGGTCCCAGAACCGTCTTAGATGACCAAGAGTGTAGCTGGGCATCAGTGCCTGGGCAAGTGCTACAGTTGATGTCTCCTAGAAAGATGTCTCTGAGAAGGGGATGTGGTGGGACAGTGCAGCAGGCTGAGCCTTGAAACCTGTCACAGCACTGGAATATTGCCAAAATCCTGTAAAATTCACTGGATTTTACTGCATAGCAGTGGTTATGTATCTCAGTAATGGATCTGACTCTTGCCATGTGCGGCGTGGGTTGCAGGTGTTTTAGTCACCTGGTTTCTCACTCGAGGCACATCGGACAAACCAGTGTTTGTGGAACATGGCACAAGAGCGTCACACAAGCCTGGAATAACTTCCTTACAACATGGAGAAGAATGTATTTGCATGATCTTGAGCCCAGGTGCAAGGCTGCAACACTTGCCAGTCGCAAACCACAGAGGCCAGGTTGGAGCTGGAATGGCACTCAGTGATGGCTTGGGCAGGGGGGGAAGGGTCAAAACGAGTCCTGTAATGGAAAGCAGGGCTGAACCTTCGCGTGGGAGCTGCGGCTCCATAATTGCCACACTGTGTGATGTTGCCATGGCTGCCCGGGCAGTCCCTGCGTGGTTTCCTGATGTGTGAGAGCAGGCCGAGGCTGCCGGGAGCACAGAGCTGCTCTACGTGTTTGTGGAGCTCAGGCGTGCGCTGGCAAGCCGCGGTGATGGGAGGATCCCTGTGTGGGAGATTGGAGGCTTTTGAGCTCAGTCTCTTCCCCATCTCTTCCCTCCCTGCGGATCAGAGAACGAGCTGTGATTTTTGCAGGACTTTAAAACACCTTTTTTTTTTTTTAACTTTTTTTTCTCCATTGTAAAGTCCTTCATTCTGCCTTAAGCCGGGGTCGTGGTAGGAGTGAAGACTGCAGTGTGAAATGGAGGATCCTGGGGGCACGAGGGAAGGTCTGGGCGGGGGCGCTTGCTGGGCCTGGGGGGGCTCTGGCATGTTTTGATCCGAGAGCCTTTGGCTGCGTTGCCATCTGCATAGCCTGTGAATAGTTTTCTCTGGCACAGACCTTGTTCCTCAGTGTTGCATCATCTCTGGGAGAAAGGCCAGGTCCGGAGCCCCAGCACAAAGGCTTTCTGAAGCTGATGAAGCTTGTTCTGTGTGTGGAGCGTCTCTCTCCTTCCTGTCGTCCTCTCCATGGGATTCCTGAAGCGGCCTCCATCCGAGAGCCCCTTCGTCAACAGCTGCTTTTTCTCTGCCACTTCCTGCACACCTGGCTGATGCAACGTCTGCCTTGGAAGCGCTGCTGCAGTCTCCTCTGGAGCTCGGTTGTTTGCCCCGGTGGGGAGTGGCCAGGCAGGCAGCCTTTGTAACGTGGGGGACTTAAATAGATGTATAAAGGACATATAGCGAGACCTCGAGGCACAGGCAGAGAGTATTTAGGGGGATTATGCAGAAATCTTTTTTCCAATACTAGGACTGGAGGTTGCAGTCCTACTCCTGGCAACTTGTTAGTGGTTGGCCTTCCACTGGTTGTTAAGTTTGGGATGCTGCTCTGTGCCAGTAAATTCTGCTGATTCCCCTTCTATATTCAGCGACTTCCCGTGACTCCAGACTGTTGGAATTCTCATGGGAGCTGTAACTCTCTGGCTTTGGATTTGATCCTATTTATTGCCCTTTATTGCTGAGTTTCCCTCTGACCTTGCTTGTGGTACAGTCTTTTTTCTCTGAAATACCTTCAAAACGCAATTTCAAGGTCTAAAGGGTTTTTCTTTTCATGGGGGGTTGTCTGACAAGCTTTTAAATTTAAGGTATGTCTACTTAGGAAAGTTTAGTAGTTGCATGGATAAAACCATTTGTGTGAATACTATTGCATCCACAAGCAACAAAATTTAGAACAAGGAAGCACTTTGGTCTGCTAAGATTAAACCAATGTTATTTACATTATTTAAATTGATCTTGAGTCTTACGTTATCCATAGCCATTTTCTGGTGTAGGCAGGTCTCTTACATTGAATTTGAAAACATAGGGATATATATGAACAAGGTGTGGTGGACTGAGCAGTGGTGTTTCCAGTACTGCTGTTCCTAGTTATCAGCCCCATTGCAGAAATGTATTGCCCCTACAACAGTGTCTAAAAGGGAACATGTATTTTACCTGTTTCTGCTTTTAGTCCAGTCTTCCTGGCATCAACTGCACTTGATGAGACATGGCAACGTTTCCTTCCTGCCACCTGTTTTGGCAAAGACTTAGAGGAGACAGTCGCAGCAGCAACATCAGCTGCAGCAGCTGGATTCACTGGAGGTTGGTTGTCAAGCTCTTAATCTCAGAGTATCTGTTCTGAACCTTTTTGTTTGCATTTTTGTGACATAGACATTTGACTGTTCTCCTTCACCTCATGGGAAAAGAGAGCAGCAACCTTACAGTATAGGACCAGCATAGCAATTAGGATGTGTTCCCTGCACTGCAGAATAGTTTTGCCCCATGACTGTCAAAAAATCAAAAGTTTGTGGAACTGAAAGAGAAAAGGGATGTTTTCCCTCTTTCCTGTTTCATGTACTTTAGTAATTTTTGTATCTTCAGCTATGGTGCCTTATGTGTAATCCTTTTTTCCTCTTGCATTGCTGCATATTTTCCAGAAGATAGTAGAGAACAGTATTTGCGAAAATAAAATATAATAAGTATAATAAAATATACCAAATAAAAATATAATTAAAAATGCTTCAGTGTTTGACGAATTTGTCACCTTCACCAGCGACTTGTAATGCTGTGAGATAGAACCACTGTAAAGCAAGGTTTTTAGCATATAAAGGGGTTCTTTTTGAGTCTGTGGGATTTTTCCTGAATTTCTCCACTATTTCTGTTATTCTTTAAATGTTATTTTGATGATTTCAAATTTTCATAGTGTTGTGATGTTTTCTTGAAGACTTAATCTGTTTATGACCCTTAAAGTTATCAGGACCTTAATATGAAGTTCTTGGTTGGGGTAGTCCTTCTCCCATTACACTGTTGTCATTCTTTTGAAACATTGTCTGTGTCACCTGCTCAGCACACTGTATGCCGACCATGCAAATACTGCCAGGTCCCTTCTCACCAGCGTGGGGTGCAGGCAAAGTTCCCTGCCACCTCTATATAAACATACCTCAGCATAATTCAGTCTGCCATGGATCACTGCTACTCTGTAATTTGCTTCTGCTTTCTAATATGGCATTTTTATGGAATTATCTTTATGTATGACTCTTCAGCCAGTTTAAAATCAATGGAAATTAAACTTCCCAGTAAGGTTCTGTGATGCAAATTGGATGTTTTAAGAAAGTCCAAACAAACACTTGTCTGACATCTCCACCTCTGGAGTGTAATGAACTGTCAAGAATGTGATTGAATTGTCCAGGAGAAGGTATTTCTGGAGGCGAAGTCTTACCTGCCCCTTTTTTTATCTCTCATTAAATTTCTCATCTATTTTTTATCATAGTATCTGAAATCTTTAATGATTTCAGAAGAGCAACAGGATTTTGTTTTGGTTTGCGTAATGTCTTGACAGCCAAAACAGCAGCAAAGGTTTTGAGGTTTTGCTTTTTGTAGTAATTTCTGCAGTCTTGGGTCAGTTGCTGAGAGTACTTGACTATGCATTTTGTAATTTCTCTACTTGATGATTTAATTTCTCTCAGTTGCTCTCTCATCATTTATAGTCCCTTAGGGTGTAGTTCACAGAGGAGTTTAACTGAAATTGATGTTTTGTCCATCAGATAAAATGATGGAATCCTGTGGATGGATATGGTGAAAATTGCCTTAAAATGGTTTAAACCTACTTTAATTTTTTTTTACTAAATTTACTTAGCTTCCATCTGTTTCCAAATTTTATCAAAATCAGTTTAACTTGCTTATACCTCAGTTTTAAACATGGCTTACATAGCCTTCACTGAATAGCTTTATCGTGCTGACTTCAGCTAAGTAGGTGTATTCATAAACGTGTTGAGGTAGTTTGTAGTACTTTCATAGAGCACTTCAAGAATAATGGGAATTGTTAATATGGTTTCATGTCTTGCGTGGAACAACTTGACTGATGCATAGGCCCATGGATACCAAAAGTACTTGAAATCCTAAAAGCAGCAGTCTTGCCATTCCATGATCCTTGACTCCAGCTCTTGCGAGTGTGGTGAGCAGGAACAGGTCTCAGTGGGCTGTTGCTTTTTGACGTTTTACGACTTTAAAATTCTTGTTCTTGATTACTTGCTGTGTTCTTGTTCTAAGAGCTTGTCGGTGTTTTGTCAAGGTTCTCTAGATCCCAGAGAGCAAAATGAACTCTGAGCCAAATGTGTACATAACAAGCATTTCTTTTTGCATATAGTTGCATACATATAAACCAGGGGACAGTTTTGAGAAAGGCCTAAGACAGATAAATCTTTAACCATTGCGCTATACTTGTCAATAATTTGGTTATCATGGTATGCATAGCTAGTAATGAATACCAGCGTTGCCTGTTACTTTGATCCTTTCTGCTGTACACTAGGACTGAGTTCTTCCAAACCCCGTGGCATAGAATTGGTGTCTTGCTTTGTCAGCCCAATAGCAGATGATGTATGGATCTAATGATAATAGAGAATACTTATGTCAATATTTCATTCTTTACAACTGGCAGTTGTTTCCCTGCTGCTTAGTGGACCCGGCTTGCTTTCAGAGCAGAGCTAAGCATTTGTATTGGTAGGTTGAGGCACAACTCAAGTAGTTTTAGCAATCTGTTTCACAGTAAATTGGAGCTAAATGATTCAAGGATTTGTCTGCTCTGCCCTTGTGTCTGTGTAGATGTCCCTATAGAACAATATGTCTGAAATTCATGGAATTTGATGCATTTTTTTGAGCTAACTGTTAAATACAAAAAACCTTGATCTGATTCTGTTTGCTTTAAAGGTGCTTTCTCTTCTGACCTTGACATGAAGTTTGTGGCTCTATAGGCAGTGCTTGATTGGACTCAGGTGGACTGTGCTCATATTTGAGTGGCACTGGCTGATGAGAGGACTTTTTTAGCATGGTAATGGAAGCTGTTCCTATTTACATTAGATGTTCCATAGATTTTGGTTTTCTGAAATTTCCAGGGGGGAAGATGAATGAAGAAAATCTAAGATGCTAATACTTGTTACAGTGCTCCATGTGCCAAGTCATTTGCTGCTGGTGCAGATGGTAGTGTAAGTATGAACTTATCAGACCTTGCTGTCTCTGTCCCAGATGAGGCTGGTGAAGAGGATGCCAAGGAAGGCTGCATGGCAGAGCTGCTATTACAAGTTTTCCAACAGCTCTGGACTGGCCTGTGGCAGTAAGAGGTGCAGGAGAAAATAGTGCTTTGAATTTGATATGACTGATAATGGCGTGGGAGCTTGAAGATGTGCAACTCATTATACAGGGAGCTCATCCTCTGTAGGTGACTTAGAGGCCCATTGCTGAGCATAGAGAAGATGATGGTGGTTATTGTTTAGAAACTAGTAATCCTGGGTTGTCAAAAGTCTGGAATCTGTTTCCAGCTTGGGACTTCAATAACTGGAGTGGCTGGGAAGTGTGGGGAGAGGTGAAGGAAGCACTTGTCTCTCCTTTGCTATCTGTGAATAAGAAGTGGTCGCCATCAGTGCACACGGAGGTGATTTCCCTGTTCTCCCTGCCCTGGCTCACATGTTGAATTTTGCATAAACAGAAAAAGCTTTTGTCAGTTTGTCCACAATATGTTTGTATCCTTGTTACCTTTTTATCTTTCTCGGCCATACATGAGACACTGGATGCGCAATGGTAAAGTATTTCAGGCTCTCTGTGGACACAGACTCATAGATGTGCACTGACCCTGCAGAGGAACAGCATGAATCTCTGTCCTCCCCCTGTTTGGTAACTGCTTTGTCCTTGAATCTGTGACTCTGCGAGGGTGCAACGGACATGTTCAGTCCCCCCTGAGACTGTACAGCATCAGCTGAGCAGCACCGAAGGGTGATGGAGTCTGAATTTAGGTAGCACATGCAGTCTGTGAGTCTGTGTGTCTGTGCCCGGGGTTTTTTGTCTGGGGGTGAATTTTTCATGATGCTCACAAATACTTTGTAGAGTCTGTCACCAAGTATTGCACACCACGGGTGCCCAGAGGTGTCTGTATGACTGGGACACGAGTGAAAACAGGAACAACCACATCTTCAAGGGGAAGCTCTAGTGAGCTCTTTGACTCACCATGCTTGATTGTCCCTAAACGTTAGTACAGACGTTTAACACCACAAGTAATAAAGAGAGTTTGCAGCAGTAAAATTTCTGCATCTGCTTTACTTGTACATGGATGGCAGTGGCTGTGGAAGTGAGCCAATGCAGTGTTGCAGCCATTGCATCCTAAACAGAGTTCTGAAAATTAAAATCACTGTTACAGCAGCAGGTGTTGCTTAACCTTCTCTTGGCCAGCTTAGATTTATTACAGTCCTTTCTGTCAGTACAGGATGTTACCTGAAATAACTGAATATTCACAGGGTAGCCAAGTCAGCCACTCACAATGGGTCAGTCCCTTGGCCTGTGACCTGAGCTGAGTGAGAACCAGGGATCCCAGCTGAGGTGGCTGTGTGGGTGGATGGTCATCTGGGCTGTTCTGATGATATTGGGGAAGACCAGGTATCTTTATTACTGGTACGACTGGTTTAAGGAGGCAGGTGCGTAGGTGCCATATGTCGGGGGAAAATTATCTTTAAATGCTACATTTTCAAAACTAGCTAAGTATTATCTACCTGTTACGCCATCAAAATTCCCCTTTCCATTTGATTTCAAGAAGAATTGTATTGTAAGTGAGACAGGTTTGTGCTGTGGTCTGAAGCTCATTTGATTTGAATTAAGACTTTGAATTTTAGTAAAACTTAGTCTAGTGGCAGCAGAGAGAACTGGATATGACTTTTTTTTTTTCCTGTACAGCTGTATTTTTGAGGGGAGAGGTAAGAAGGGCCTTGGGGATTAAATATACAGGAAATTGGGCAGTTTGACAGGTGAACATTCAGATCTCAACCCCAGCATTTTCTGTCAGGCTGATGTTTTGCGTGTTAGCAGGCCAAGTTTCATGAAGACCAGACTGTAATGTAGCCTGAAGGTGATGTGGTCTTTGACAGCCCTTGAAGTTAGTTTCAGCAATTCATTTTGAATTGTCTCATTGTCAGAGTTGAAAGTACACATAAAATAGCAGCACCAAACAGTAACATCTGAGCATGGGTGATGGTTGGGCAAGTATTGCTGGGTCAACACAAAAGTGATTGAACTGGAATTTGCCTTGTTTAACCTTTCGGGTTTTGGTATTTCATGTTTCTTCAATAATCTCCTTACCAAAAATGGCAGTTATCAGACCATTCCAGTGCAGCAGCATTTGTACAGTGTTGATAGAAAGAGGGTTTCCTATGAGAAGTGGGTGAAAACCTGTCCCAGTTACTGCTGGATTAACCAGGTATCCTATGACTCTCTGATCTAGAAGCTGCACCTGAAATCCTCCAGTTCTGCTGAGTCACAGGCAGGCAGGAGGCTGGAATTTATCCTGATGAAATGTCGAGCTGCTACCAGCTGGGTATGGTCATGGCAAAGGCAAGAGATCGATAGAGGGAAAAACATCGAAACAAGTATTTAGAAAGATTACTGGATGTGGGGGGAGGAAAATTTTTCCATGTTCCTTAAAGGGAAGGTTGCTTCAGACACTGAGAAACTTGTCTTACTTCTTTCAACCTTGTGCTAGAGTTTTTCGTGACTTAGTTGAAGCAGGGATTGATGTCTGTAGCTTTTAGCTGTATTTTAGCAGCAGTTTTTCTCATCTCGTGTCAGTGTAGAAATCACAACTCTTGTCACAAGCATAAGAAAGGGTAAATAAGACACTTCCAAAAGGTCCTTTTATTTTTCTTTTTAATTTTTTTTTCCCAGAAAACACTGGGCTGTTTTCAAGGACACTGGGCTGTCTTGGGTTGGAACTGCTTGTGAGCTTAGTCCTGCCTGTTCCCTTTTCCATCTCCCACCTCCCTGCGAGACCATTGCTTTGGGGCATAACAGGGAATTGCCACAGACCCCTTAGAAATCTTTATGTGCTACTTCTGTAATTCACTGTATACCTGTCATACTGTCTGAAAGATTTTTCATAGGGATGTATGCTGAAGAAGGAAAGTATCCTTGTGCCAAGAGAAGTGGCCTGCCTTTTAAGACAGGAAAAGGCAATATAGCCTGTAGTATTTAAACTTTCTGACTCTCACTCTTCTTCATTTGCCCTTATAGTGAGTGTGTGTTTGTGTGTTTCTGGGAGTTTTGTGTATTAAACAGTGGCTGGACTGTGGTGTCCAAAGGTAGTTCCCTGTGAGAAATTCGCTCCCCACAGGAAAACTTGGCTCATGGCCCCTCTCTAGCCCAGGAGGGTTTGCTGGCAGAGCCCCGAGATGCCGTGGAGCATGTGACAGCAGGCTGGCTTGTCTGTGCTGCCGGAGCCAGGGAAAGGCAGTGGAAAGTATTCAAGGCTGCCCTTAAAGTTTAACGTGCAGAGAGAGGGTGGATGTCACCATTTTTCTTTGTTTTTGGAGCTACCTTTGCTGTGTGCAGAAATGCAGCCTCTCCCAGTGTTGTGTGTGGGGGTTCTCTTTATTATTCTCTGTGTAGAATAATGGCTCCTTTATGCTCATCCGTGTTATTGAGGTTATTTACATAACGAGGACATGATCCCGTTTCACCTCCAGCCGCCATACGACCCTTGGAAGTCCGCGTTTATCGGCAATTTCTCTCGCGGCCGTAGCAAAGCGCTGTGGTCAGCAGGGAAGGTGGAGCCCGGGCTTCCCCGGCAAGGCCGGCGGCTGCGCCCCGGTGCCGCTGTGACTCAACCCGGCTCCCTACACACAGCCAATGGTCCCGCCGCCCTCGCAGCGCCCAGACGTCTGACGTGGCTCTGCCGTGGGGAGGTGTCAGGGACAGTCCAGGCCCGCTGTGTCAGGGCTCACTGAGCCACCGGTGCAGAGTCCAGGATGGGCCTTGTGGCCTAGGGCAGCCATCGGTGGTGTGGAAATAGCTGCTCTGCCAGTCACACTCACCTGTGCTGTAGGCCCAGTGGATGCACATACGAACTGATCTCCAGGGAGAGGTCTCAGCTCGGTCCACCCCGGCATTGTCTAGTTGTCCTCAGAGATGGGGGTTTGCCTGCAGCTTGTTTGGGGAAAAGAGTTAGGAAATGCTGGTGGAGGGCTGTGGGTGATAGGTGACAGCTGCAGATGCAGAAGGAGCTAATAGATTACTTATCTGATAATTAGTCCTCAGTTTACTTGGGGGAGGGGGGAACTATCATTATCAGCTTTAAGGCAAAGCAGCTCAATGGATGTCAGTCCAACACTAAAAAATCCCCAACTCCCCATCAAACTACTACCATCTACCTCTTCCCTGGCCCTACATATGAAAATGAAGTAAAAATGATGTGGCATGTCACTGATGGAAATCTATTTTTGCTTTTCTTTGCTGTGAAAGCCTTCTTTAGGGGCATACAGGGAGACCTCATCCTGTAACGGAGATGCAATGCTTTGTTTCTACCCCGGTAGGTTTCCCCATGTCCGTGACGTGTTGGCCGAGGCTCTGCGGCTCCTCTCCGCCCTCGGAGCGGCCAGTCGCTGCCCTCTGGACTCCGTGATCCCCGACGGGCGTCATGAGCATTGCAATCCCTCTGGGAGTCACCACACCAGATACGTCCTACTCCGACATGGCTGCAGGATCGGAGTGAGTGTTACCCCACGGATGAGGAGAAAGGAGAACGGGAGGGTGCCAGAGGGCTGACCTGGAGTCGGGCTGTAGGAGTGGTGCCAGTGTTTTCTCCACTCCAGAGAAAGGGGCTGCTGGTCCACTGGCTGTGGACCACTGGCTGAGAGATGGATGTTAACAAATGCAGTGTTATGGAAATTGGTAAGTTTGACAGAGGATATGGGGAAAAGGAGAATTCCAACAGTATGAGGCACTCAACCATGGGTTTTATATCAGCTTGACTAGTAAGTCTATACTCAAGTGTAGGCAGTCGTGTGTTTGCTGTACCCAGGCTTGACGTTGGCAAGGTACAAGCCAGCTCCTTTCCAGCAGCTGTAATGTGAGGGATCAGCATGCTGAACCTTCCTCTCAGTAGAGCCTATTAGCTCAGACTTGGTACCAGTCTTGTATGACTGATTTGTGGATGCCTTTGGAGCTTGACAGAGATGTGAGACAGTATCAGCCTGTGTAGGCACCTTTATTTTGTTTCTGCCCCTGAGCAGACTTCAAGGAGCATGCCTCAGAGAGCGTCCTTTTGAGTCCCCACCACAGGACCATGTGCAGGGCTTTGACTGCAGCCGTATCTCTGAGGCCTGTTGGCCTGGACTTATATTTCTTTTAAAAGACTCTGCTTCTGCAGAGTCAGGAGCATTTCAAAATCAGGAAATACTGCATTGTGATCTCTTCTTAAAACCCTTGTTAGAAATGATGTCAGCTAGGATGAAACTGTTTTTGTCGGGGACGAGAGTGAGGGCCGAAGTTATTTCTGAGTTCTGCTACCTCCTGCTTGTCTGCATCCTTCTTTGAAACATGGGCTGTAGTATCTCTTTACAAAAGTTTACAAATGACGTTTTGAAGATAGACTTCTCCCATGTATTATTTAAAGATAGCCACTGTGTGAATACCTGCATGTCAGATGGATCAGTGTAGAGCAGAAATTGCTCCAGACTATTAATTTTGAGCTATAAGAGCAGTGGGCTAAGATATGAATCATTGTTTTTCCCTTCCATCTCACCCTGATTTGACTATGCATAGAGTTTGACTACACAGTCGCACTCTCTGCAAGACTGCTAATGCTCTTTTTTGTCTGTCTTGGCACTGGCCCCATTCTAGGCATTCTTCTTTGTGATGCTTCATTCCATCCTAAAGCCCACATTTTCACATGTTGTTTTTAAACAGAGAATCAGAATCTAGTAAGTCACTCATCTGCAGTGGTTACATGATCCTTCACTTTCCAAGATCTAACATTCAGTATTGCTTGTCACCCTGCTTCTCCCACAGCAGCACTTTGAAGACTCAACATGCAGGAATTTTAAACTGTTTATGACAGGAGAAAGAGTGCTAAATAGTTTGCTCATGTACTTTGCTTTCAAAGCTGAGCATGGTAGGGAGAAGAGCCAGATGTATCTGCGCATGTGTCCCTTGTAGCGTTTAAATATCAAAAAGACTGACTGTAAACCTTCTGCAAAGCATTTTCCTTCTCCCTTGTAAGAAATTTGTCCAACTTGAGGCTAGGCTGGAGTGCTTTGAAAAAAGGCTTTTGAAGATTTCTGAATTGGTTTCTCTGCCTGTTTTCTAAAAATTGGGAATGCCAGGACTTTATTCTCCAGGCTTTGCATAGATTGCATTGTAACTGCTGAAGTGTCCTTCATGGGTCTGTTCAGAGTTAAGGCCATCCTTCACTTTGCCTTTGAAGCCCTCTGGTTTGATGCATAAAGTCTGGGGTACCTGAGCTTTTTATCTCTTATAAGAGATATCCAAGATGTGCATCCCGAAGGCGGTGGGAAAGGTAAAAGGAAAACTAGCTGATCCTCTTTACAAGCTGAGCCTTAGCATCTTCCCCGGCCTCTGATACAGAGAGGAGGTAAAAATGGTGTAGGGTGTTGCTGTTCATCCGAAGGTGACATGGAGGCTGCAGAATAGTTTTGCTGTGTTAGTATGACTGCATATTGGAAGTTGTGGAAGCTTCTTGGCACGCTGCTGCTAAGGAAGCATGGGCCCCAGTGCTGTTGCCCCTGGACACCGTTGCACCAATAATCCTGAAGTTTTATTGCTGATGCTTGCGGCAGCATTGCTGGTATTCCAGACTGACTGCGGTTAGGAATGTGGGTGACTTGGACAGAGGATGTATCGGCTGCTTAGACTGTTTAGGCTCTTTTGCTTGTAATATTGTTTCTGAAAATATTATTACACCTGAATGGATTTGAGACTGTACCAATCTGAAAGTCCTAAAGGAGTTGCAAAGGCTGGATTATGTGGCAAGCTCTACATGGTAACCCTTTAATAAGAAGTATATACTTTCAGAGAAATCGCTTGTATCTCCTGCTTCTGACAGTTTAGGTGGCTGTAGTCAGTTGAAAACCAACTGAATTTATTATGTCGTGCACCTAAATCCTGAGCCACAGCGGTGGTGTTTGCATAGGTGTAAGGTCTTCTACTTTCTGCAGTTCTTTGTACAATGAATTATTGCTCCTTTATGTTGCAAAGATAGATCCACCTTACTCCAGAATAAGCCTGAAGTGCAGAGGTTGGTGCCTTGGAGAATAGATGAGGTTGAGTGGCTGGGTGGGGCAAACTTCAGAGCAGCAGAGATTTCAAGAGCTAATAGGAAGTCCAAAGGGCAAGGGGTTGCTGTTCTTGGGTGGTGCCTAAGCACTGCCCCACGCGTGATTGCTGGCCATTGTTTGATGGTGCCTGATTCACACTGACCATGTAGGACCCACTGAAAATCCTGTGAGATCTCACCAGAGCAGCAGAGGTCCAAGGTAAAGTTTTTCTTTTCTGTATTTTTCTTCCCTGCTTGCTCAGCTCTATGCTGTAATTCTGATGAAGATTTCATCTGCAGGCGTGATTCAATAATATTCTGCCGTATTCTGATACAGGCCCTACTTCTGATCTGTGCAGAGGTTATCTGACTTGTATCTTCTACTTGTAACAGAAGACAGCGTGTTTCCTTGCTGGTATTCTGTCTGTAGCCTCATTATCTAATATCCCCTGCATTGAATTGCGGCTGTCCCTTCTCTGAGTAGGGTTTCTGCATCTTTCTGCTGAGGATACACCTTTGATTTTTAGCTGGGTTTTTTCACCACCCTGTGGTGAAAGAGTGCATTGTACCTCAGCAGCAGATTTCCTGTTTGCTCATTGCAGGTTGCTGTATAGAAAGCACAGGGTGAATCTGATCTGTCTGTGGCCACTGTCTGTCCAGGTCATGGATTTTGTTGCCACTTTGTAACAGGAATCTGCAATTCCTGCTAGTTGCTGTCAGGATAGCTGCAGGTTTCATGCAGACTTTATCACAGGATGTTGGACTTAGTAACAATTGGTATCTGAGGGAGAGAGAAACAAGCACGGGTGTAGGAAAGCTGCTTAGCTGCAGTTGAAATAAGCTGTTGCAGAGATAAAATGCCAGTACTGTTCAGTGGCTTTGAGATTAGGCTAGCTGGGTTCAGATGTGAATGTTGAACTAGACCCAATTTCCTCAACAATAAGGAAACTGAGCTTCTTATATGCTAATTACCTTTTCAACTTCCCAGATTGAGACCCAGTTTATTGAGCTATATAGGGTGGCCCTTACTCAATACCTTCGCTCTGAAAGCAGGTTCATCCTGTACAGCTTCTGCACACATGATGCTTGGTGAAACACATGACACCACCTCGATTTCAGGAAGTTTCTTCATTTTGAGCTCATGTGTTCAATAGAAAAGAGCAGTGAAATACTGGCACTAAAAAAATGATGTTGTAATGATGGGTTTTACTTCTGGCCCTTTCTGCAGCCCAGAGTCTGTGGAAGCTAGTCCAGCTGTCAGTGAGAAGAATGTGTACTCCAGCCACGGCTATGGGGCCACCCAGAAACACAGCTATCGCGGGCTGCCTTACGCAGTGAGTACTCTCTCTGCAGTGAATCAGCTCTTTACTGTCTACTTTTACTCTTTTCTCCTTGTTCCATAGTTCTTTGCCTGTCAAACCTTAGGAGTTTTGGCTTATTTACTTGGGAACACTAAGTTAGAGCTGAGTTCTGCAATACGTTTTTCATTTCTGTGTTTACTGTTTGTGAAGTCTTGCATACTCTATAGCAAGCTTTTTTAGTGTTCTAGGTGATAGATTTTTAACTGAATGGAGTATATGAATGAAGTGTGAATATATATGAATATATAATATTTTCCTGGTGATAATTTTATGCCCCATTTGGTTTATTGTGCACTATTTGTACTTGTTTCAACTGCGTAGATTTTCATAGTGGTAACTTAAAACAATGAGAATCAAGGAGCAGTCAGGAAGAGTGGGAGCGTGGCTTGAAGCTGTGGGATGAGTAGGGTGTCACAGAATCACTGAGGTTGGAAGGGGCCTCTTGGGATCACATAATCCAACCTCCCTGTTCAAGCTGACTCTGCTTGAGCAGGTTGCCCAAGACCATGTCCAGTTGGGTTTTGAATATCTCAACAGACAGAAACTCTGCATCTCAGGGCAACTGGTTCCACTGTTTAAACACTGATGTCATCTCAGATTATTAGCAGTACAACAGTTAATGTCGAAATAGCCTGGTTGTTTTCATATGTTTTGAGTTTAATTCATTGGTGCTGAAGGAAATAATTTACATGTTTCAGAGCTATTACTGTACCTTCTTGGTAGGCTGAGGAATTCAGTCTATTGTTTTACACCAGTTAAACATTAACCTGGGAACTGTGGATTTGGGACTTCAGTTTCTAGGCATCGTATCTTCACATTAAAAGTAGTACTGAAAATACTCATTTTCAGGATCATAATTATGGAGCCCCTCCTCCTCCAACGCCGCCAGCCTCTCCTCCTGTCCAGACCATTATACCTCGTGCAGAACTGAATGGCCTGCACTCGCCTGATGAGGAAAACTCCGGGGATAGTGAGAGCTCCTCAGAAGGAGAATCAATTCCCACTTGGTGCCACTGCAGTGTCTCCCAAGATGGTTTCCTCCTCAAGTGTGAAAAGTGCAGGTAAGCTTTGGTGCAGTGCAGATGTGGGCTGCTGCTTGTGTTGACTGCTCAGACCAAACTGTGTCACCTTTGGGCTGTGGGACAGACTTCCTTTTGCTAACTGGAGCGTTCTTTCCAGTGCTTTACCCAGTATTGACCCTCCTCCTTTGCGTTGTCAGCCTGACAAGTGTTGGTGGCACCAGGAGTGGAGATGAGGATGTTAAATCGATGTTCTTATCATCCTGGGCCCCACTGAGGGCACGCATCTTGTGACATCCTGTTGAATTTCAAGTGACTTTACTCCTACAAACCAGCTTCAATTGTGCATTCTCCTTTGGCAGAGGAATGAGCAGGGGGAAGGTGATCAGACTCCGCCGCCGGAAGCAGGACAACGTGTCAGGTGAGTTTGAGGTTGTAATTCTGATAATGGTGACTTTATTTTCTTTCCTCAAGACCTTTGTCTTTCGGATGCTGTAATCATCTAACTGTGATCAGTGCCCGCTAATGTTCTTTGCCTCCCAACCACTGGGATTTTCTCCTCTCCTTACGCTTCACCTCAGTTAGCTCTAGGGAAAATCAGATTATCTTGTGAACAGAAAAGGAAAATTTTCATCAATGCCATCCTGTGCTATATCAGAAGTTTGTAACATCTGTTCCCAGTTTGGGTGGGAGAACAGAGGTGGTATAGTTCTCTCAGGGAAGAGTTATGCAGGGGCAGCAAGTTGTCTTGATGAAAATGGACATGAGGGTAAGCTGTGCTCTCAGGGATGAGAAGCTGTTGCTAACGAAGCACTTGTCCCTCTAGGCGGGGACAGCAGTGCCACTGAGAGCTGGGATGAAGAACTCTCTCCCTCCACAGTGCTGTACACGGCCACGCAGCACACGCCGACCAGCATCACACTGACTGTCAACCGCGTCCGCAGGAGCAAACCCAAGAAGAGGAAGAGGAGTACAGAAAAGGCTCGCACTGCTCCAAAGGCCAAAAAGATCAAGGTATGTGAAGTGAGATGAGGTTGCTGCAGTTCCTACCAAATGCTGTGCCGAGTGTTGTTAGGAGCAGGTTGACAAGCTGGCAGTAAGCAAAAAATGTTTGTCCTGTCAGGAATTGCTCTTTCTGGTGTAATAATGGGATGCCTTGTATTTGTGACCTGCTCGAGTATGTGGCTGTTGGTTTAAAAATTACCTTGCTGGAACTCCACCCTTATTTCCCAATGCTGTCCATTCATGCTCAGTGCTTGGACTCAATTACATATTTTTTCCTTTTGCTGTATTAGGATTTGGGGAAATAGCTTTTGGAGTCTGTCTGTTTGTGGAAAAGGGTCAGTCTTTGAACAGAATGAAAAATGAAGGGAGCATGATATTTTTTAGGTCTGTATTTTAGGCTTTGTTGAGGAATTTGGGCTGCAGAGCTTCTTGGCACTGTTCTTGGGGGACAGAGATCGTTTTCCACACAGGCACTATGTAGGTAGTGATGAGTGTTTGTTGAGGGATGACTTTACTCTCTTGTTTGTGAGGGTTTGGGGGCTGAAATGATTTCGGATTGCTTATATTGGAATGCAGGTGTGTGAGCAGCTGGTTCTTTCCCATCATCTGCCAGCTTTACCATGATTTTCCACAGGTTAAGTTTCCCTTGAAGTTGTTCTGGTAGGCACTGATGAAATAAAATGCTGGGGGCAGGAGCTATGTGAGGTCTGGAGGGGTTATTTTTTTGTTGTGAACCAGCTTGATTCTGTTGCTGGACCTTTCTTGTATCAGAGCAAGTGGGGTTAGTTGGGACAGTTTTGGTTTTGATCTTGATGTTTTTACTAAGTGTGAGGCAGGCTTTTTCAGTTTAGAAATCCTGGCCATCCAGCTTTTCAGCAGTTTCCACTGGATTTGCATTGCAGAGTCTCTTTTTGTTCAGGTCCATTGTTTCTTGTGTAGGTTTTCCTGTAATTCTTGCCATATTTCATTAAGGACTGGAGTAAGATTTAGTGTGGTTCTGGGATCCTATTTCTGAGGAAATTTACTATACTTTGTTTTTTCTCTCTCTCCTTGTCTGGGGGACAGGCTTTTCGAGAGGGCTCACGAAAGTCTCTGAGGATGAAGGTGAGTAGAAATTACAACCCTCTGTGATGGTGGTGGGGTTTTTCCCCCTTTATTTTGTCCCTGTTTTGGTTTGCCTGGGAAATTTCTGATTGTGGGACCAGCCTTGTAATAAACTCAAACCTTACAATGCTCCACAAGGAGATGGTGGTAGGTGGTACCCTATTCAAAAGGGTATCACAGGAATTGCACCTTGAACCTTCCATTTGCTTCTGATAGCTTCCAGTAAGATAATGCAATCCAGTTCTGAGAGGTGATTGATTCATGGCACTTAGGAGTAGTGGGGTGTTTGATGTAAGGGATGTAGAACTGGTTGTGGCTGCTCTTCTGTGAGGGCAGTTATTGTTTGATTACATCAAAGCTATTTCAAGCTTGGCCATCAAAGTAGTTTACAAGTTTAATGTTGGGAATCCCTAGGTAGTGCTGCCTTGTTTCTATCCACATTCTCGTACTAGGAATGGATGGGACAATATATCTATCTCTAACTTCCTGCAGTAGTGGTAGATGTGGCCATTGAATAGGAAGATTATTTGACCAAAAAAGTCAAGACTTGAATTGCAAGCTGCATTTGTTTCTAGACACACAACAGTGTCCCTTAAGGTTTGCTCAGTTCCACCTGACACCAGTCCTGTAGCTGGCAGTGGCTTCTGGCAGGTGGCTCAGAGGAAAAAGGACAATCTTGTGGTGTCCCTATGCACCATCTCCATAGTATGCAAGTGGCTTAAGAGGGTAAAAATGCATGACAACTCTTACTGTTTTTAATATAGATGATTAAAATAATGATTGCTCTTCACTTGTCCTTGTTACTAAGACCTCAGTGTCATATGTGTCTCAGTGCTTTATGAAGTCAGTTGAGTTACTGAGCTCTGGAGTATTTGTTGAACTACTTCAACTATTGTCAAGTAAAGAATGAAGCTTAAGTATTTTTCTTTCTACCAGCTTCTGTTTTCCCCTCCTTTACAAGACAGTCTAAACGGATTACCTGATTTTGCCCTCTCTTCTTTACTCTGCTTAGGACTTGCAGTTTTAACCCTCTGGGTATTAGCTTATGCTCTGCATTCAGTTTCTTGAAACTGTGGTGACCATTTAGCTAGAAGGTTCAGGACTATTTTTGGATCAGTCACTGCAAAGATTGAGATGCAGTCAGCATCATCTAGCATTATGTTGGCCGTGAGTGGGTTGACAGTAGGACAAGCCTACAGGAGATTTATTTGCCTTCGTGTGTTCCGTGCCATTGCTTTTTTAATGTACTTAATTATTTTTCCAAAGTGGCTTAATTTTTTTTCTGACCACATACTAGCCTAATTTTATTTTATGTTGTAGTGCCAAGTTCCACCTTCCAAGAGGTCTTAATTCTGCACAGAAATCCCAGTAGATTCCTAAGTGACACTGTTGTTTAGTGTTCTGGAGCGTGCAGATGCTGAAAAATGTGTCCTCATTACCAGCACTTACAGAGCTTGGAACAGATTTGCCTTTTTTTGTAGCATATTCATGTGCTTGGAGCACTGTGGATAGGTTTTCCTGCTGTGTACTATCCATTCATTCTTTGCTATTTTGTGCAGAATTCCCCTTCTGAAGCACATGCCTTGGATGAAAACACAGCTGAAGGGTGGGAGAATCGGATACGCCTCTGGACGGACCAGTACGAGGAAGCCTTCACAAACCAGTACAGTGCTGATGTGCAGAACTTGCTGGAACGTCATCTAAACTCTAATAAAGACTATGTGGGCAAAACTGCTATGCTGGACACAATCAACAAAACAGAGCTGGCCTGCAATAATACTGTTATTGGGTCCCAGATGCAGGTAAGAACCAGCAGGACAGAGGTGGAGTATGTCAGGGCATGGGTGATGATAGCTCAGACCAGCAGGCACAGGTTTGATACGCAGTGAATCAGAAATTATGCCAGTACAGAGAGAGATTCACAATTACTTGTATTAGACCAATTCAGTGTTGCTAAGTTGGGGACATTTTGCACAGTTCTGTGATGTGGTTAACAGGTATTTTACCATAAGTACTTTGGTCACTGAATGGCCTGAGGCAGAACCAGATTTGTCACTTGCTGGAGACAGGAAATTTCCTGATTTCCACCTGAGTTTTCCAGTCCCCTTTAATTTTTTTTAATTTTATTTCTTGACTCATGTCAAGAGGAAGGCTATTTTAAAGAACCTTGCAACATTATTTCAGTATTTTGGATTATTTGGACTCTGGTAACTTCCAAATACTGCACAACTACAGCTGATTTTAGGAAACTGGTGTCCCCCTAACTTTCCATCGATCAGCAGTGGTTGGTGTCTTGCCATCTTTATGGAATGCATGTAAACAAGCAGAAACAGGAAAACAATATGTTTGTGTGGTGTATGTCCCCCCCGCCACTAGTACTCTTCTTAGCTGTTGTGTCATCTTATCTGTGCTTTATTGAACACAGCACAGCATTCCTACACAGTTCAGGCTTTTCTGGGCCTTCCTTGCCCAGGAGAATGGAGATAGGTGCATCTGAAAGGGTGGGCTCCAGAAGTGGGGCACCTCTTCTGTAGAAAGGGAGCAAAGTCAGAAACCCGAATATCAGGTATATGTTTGTGCTTGAATCATTCTTGTTTATATCAACTGACTCAGTGAAGTTCACGTGCTCTCTCCCATCTTTCCCCGTGCTTTCATGCAGGTGAAGCACTCCAGGCAGAGCACAGATCTTGCCAGTAAGGGAGAGTGCAGAATGAGGACTTTGGATCAAACTTTCTTCCGTTCTTGCCTCTGGTTCTGCAATAAATAAGATTTCTTGGCAGGGGGGTGGGGAGAAACACTTCTTGCTGGCTATGTGAGTAGCCTTTCTAAAGAGAGAGGCTGAGGAAATACAGAGAAGAAAAAGTTCTACTCCTCTAGAAATCTTAATATTTTTTGAGACTAAATGTAACCAATTCTGTCTGCTTCACAGGGGATTTAGGAAAAGTCCTGATACAAGTAATGAAACACATGCTGTTTCTTGATATGTGTACAGCAGGAAACAAGACTATAAAAGATACCATGCATAAATATGCTTGTTCTTGTCATGCTCTCTCAGCCTCTCCCGTCCCAGTACAGACATAAGTTTTCCCATAGGAAAATGCGGCCAGTATTCCAAATTAGAAGACTCCAAGTGTGATACATCCCAAAGAAACAAAAAGGTAGAAACTTGGAAAACTTCATAGTGAGCTGCAGTTACTGTAAACAAGCTGTTGGTAGGTACTTATCATTGCACATGCTGGGAAGGTATCAAGGGACTTTGTGGCTTCATAGTTTCTCTTCGACACTGAGGAGAGACCAGGTGGCTGTCCTGGGTTGCTGCTTGTGTCCTGTTGTCTCTGCTCAGGAGGTAGCTCTGGAGTGTTGTGAGGAGGGCACCTCCATAGGTGTGGAGCACATGCTCTCATGAGCTGCATTCTGTTTTTATTTCACTCATTTGTTTCATCTTTGGTAAGCAAACTGAGAAGGCTTCTTGGTTTGCATCAGTTGTCTATTAACTAGGTATCATTACTGAACATAAAAATAGCATTTCTGTGAGATAAGGGAAAACAGGTACTTTGAGCTAGAAAAAAAATCAGGAGGTTGTGCCAATACGCAGTTGGCAGCTGTGTAGAAGTATTGTTGCTGCTCTCTTTGGCCATGAAGATTCTGGAGAGAGGAGAAAGGAATAAAAATAATGTTTTATGTGCCCTGCATACTCATATATATACCTGCATACAGTTGAGAGAGTTGTTTGACTTAGGTCAACAGTGATATAGACTTTTATAGACTTAAAAGAGATTGAGATGTGACCTAAGAGTTTCCTCAAACCAAGAAGAGTAGGGAAAGATGGGTTAAGAATATGGGATTTTGGTCCTGGAAATATTTTGGATAAGACAAGAGGAAATGGTCTAAAGTTGCACCAGGGGAGGTTTACATTAGATTTTAGGAAATTATTTTTACCAGAAGGGTTACCAAACTGAACAGGCTGCCCAGGGAAGTGGTGGAGTCACTGTTCCTGGAGGTATTTAAAAGACTTGTGGATGTGGCACTGAGGGATATGGATTAGCAGTTGAACTCAATCTTAGAGGGCTTTTCTAACCTCAGTGATTCTGTGATTTTATGATAAACCAGTTCTCAGCTGTCCTCATGATGCAAAGGGAAGGTTGTGAAAATATGAAGCTGTTTAGTGTTATGAATAAAATCCTCTTAGTCCTGGCTACTGCCAGCTGCTCGACAAACTGAAAGCTGTGAATCACTTTCCTGAATGTTGTTGCCAAACCAAACGCAGAGTTAGTATTTGCCCTTTGTTGCCTCTGATAATTGCTGACTTGAGCTCAAACCCCTGATTGATTTCGCATTCTGAAGTGAAGAGCGAGAGGGCCTTTATAAAATAAAGCCACTGAGTATTACGCAGATGTTGCTCTGCAAATATGTCAGAACAGTTTTGGCTGATTAGCAGTCAGCAGTCTCTAGCCTATGACATGAGTAAAATCATTTGTTCTTTTCACACATGAAAGGATGGCACCTAATCCACTTCATATTTCTAAATTCAGAGAACGAAAACAAGCTGAGCTGTGTCCATGAAACCAGAAGAGCTATGAGATCATTCCTGTTTCACCAAACTCAGATAAATACGTTTTACAGATGCAGAGCTTCTCTTTCCTGCATGGCCTTTCTCTTCCTCTGACCACCCCACCTTATCCCAGCTGTATTCCCCAAGCTGTTTTAGGTCATGAGGTGAAGAGTAATACAAGTCAGTCATGAGGCAAAGGTGAGAGTGAAGGCTACCAGACATTAACTTGGATCTCTGAAAAATTGATACTCTTGGTATTGATAGAGTAGTAAAACAGTTTAGGTTGGGAGGAACCACTGAAGGTCATCTGGTCCGACCCTCCTGCGTAGGGCCAGCTTAGGTGAGAAAGCATAAAAACAAATCAGTGGTAGTATAGAAACAATTATTCAACTGGAGACACACTGGATCCTAATTCATCTAACAACTTCAGGTACTTTCTTCTTATCTCTTGTTATACACTAGGAAATCTGGTCCCATTTATTTATTATTTGTTGCCACAGTTGGATAGTAAAAAGTGCTGAAAATAATTTAGCCACCACTCCGTGTAGTGTAAACAGTCTTATCCTACAGTTCACTCATGTCATGAGTTTGTTGATCAGAAATCAGGACCAGCAGTGCAGCTTCTGAGTCTGGAAATAACATGTTTCTGTTATGCCACTTAAGTGGACTTGGGGAATCCTCTGTGAGCTCCTGTCAGGACCCAAGACCTGAAGAGATGAACGCCCTGCAAGGCTCTTCAGAGTCTCCAGTACATACATGCAGGTTTTCCCAACTGCTGGCAGAGAGAGTGGTGTAAGACAGATAAATCCCGTAGGCATGACAAATGTAGCATTGGATGTATTTCAAGAGGAGCTCTGGACCATTACTCCTATCTGAATAGGTTTCAAATTAATACTTTTATAAAGCTATCTTTATCCAGGATCTGAGTAAGAGAAGTTAAGAAATAGATCTTACTTTACTAGCTCATCCAAGTATAATGTCATATTGAAACAACAAAAATCATTTTCCTGAAGAGGTTTTATAAAGAGGAGATACAAGATCACAATCAGAAAAAAGGGTTAAAAAGATCTGTGGTTCAGTATTTTAATGTGCTCAGTACAAGGGTTTTGCTGGGTTCCCAGTGGTGAGTGCTGCCTTAAGACATTAATTTTTATTTTCACAAGGTTAGAACGTCGTGTGTTCTGTCATTGTTTAGGCTGAGCCCCTTAAACTAATTTTTATCCATTTCAGCAGAGTGCTCAGTAGATGTTTCTAATGAGAGTTCTCTCAGGAAAAGTTGGGAACTTGCTTTTAGTAAAATTTTGTGGTTTACTCCTAATTTAGATACATGACTGTCATTATTCCTGAAGTCAGAACACTTATGCTTCAGTTCATTCTGGAAGAGTATCAAAACTGGGCCCTTGTGAGCAGTGAATAGAATGCTTAGGAAGGAACAGACACTGGTGGTGAGGCAGCCAGTCATCTTCACATAATCTTTCCTTGCAGAGAGGTTCAATCTTTTAAGTAAGAAAAAAGCACTTTGTTTTTATGGAGTAAGTCTTTCCTCTGCCCTAGTGCTTAAAATATCCCCTCCACTATTCCATAAAATTTGTCATATTTGGATGTCTGTACTTAAAGAATGTTGTGGTTTCATACTGTCAAGACACATGGTTGTGAAAATCCATTGTAATAGAGCTGTAGACTTTAATGTGAAGATGTTTCAACAAACTGTCACTACTTTGTTAAAAATTTATTTCCTTGTGTTAAAGGAAAATTAAAAATCAACAGCACTAGCTGAGCAGAGAGACGTAGAGAAGTTTCTGGATGGAGAGGGAAATTGCCAGCTTAAGTCTTTGGCCTGTTTGCTAGAATTTACCATCCTCTGCAGAAGGAAAAGCTTGCATTTTTTCCTGTGAATGTGTGACAACCCACAATTTAGGAAAGATCTGAATTATTCTGGCTGTGAAAGTGGCCGTAATTGCAGAGCAATTCCCAGTTAGTAGCAAGTGACAGGTCTGGTTATGCCTCCTAGCTGCAAGACTGAAATAGTGTGATAGATTTGTCAGACTATTATTGAAGGAAGGGAATAAATAGTGTTTGCTTTTGATAAGTATTATCAAGATTATTGGTCATTACTGAATTGTTACAGAGTAGACAATATATTCACCTGGCAGAGTTTCTCTGTGTTGCTATTAGAATATTTTTTCTTTCTATGTAGTTAAAATATTCTTCATGAGTTAGAGGCCTTTGGTTCAAATTCTCCTCTTTTGCTCTGCTTTTTGTTACAGCTGCAGCTGGGAAGGGTGACTCGGGTTCAGAAGCACCGGAAGATCCTGAGGGCAGCAAGAGACTTGGCACTAGATACCCTTATAATTGAGTATCGAGGGAAGGTTATGTTACGACAGCAATTCGAGGTCAATGGGCATTTCTTCAAAAAGTAAGAGTACTATGAAATGATTGGTATGAGAGCATCATGGCACAGAGAGACTGGTATCTCTATGGGATAATGCTCACTGGGTCCTGTCAGCTGTGCCATCCATAGAAATGGGAAGTCAAAAATACCGCCTCAGCTTGATGCTCTGCTTATGGACCAAACCCTCTGAAATAGATTTCTTAAACTGATGGAAGTACATAAGACCCCAGAGCAATAGTGCTGATGAAAGTGTTGCTTCCAGTGAAGTGAGGGATACCTGTTAACAACAGTGCTGTAGGAATTGGGTATTTTGGGATTGAGATGTTCTGTTGCTTCTCCAGGCCATATCCCTTTGTGCTGTTCTACTCCAAGTTCAATGGCGTTGAGATGTGTGTTGATGCCCGCACCTTTGGTAATGATGCCAGGTTCATCAGGCGGTCCTGCACTCCAAACGCAGAGGTAAATTCTCTCTTCATCATCACTGTAATTGCAAATACACATTTTACATAAGCTTAGCATTTTCCCTAACTTAAAATGCACTAAGTGTGGTAAATTCTCTGTGTCTCTTGCTTGTTTGATGGTTTATACTTGGAATATGAGAAAGTTCGGGAACATGAGGGAGGTTTTTTTGGAAGAGAAGGATTTCTTTTATGTCTTTCTTTTGGCTGCACAATGCTACTGAGGGTAAGCAGGTGGTAGTAGTTGTAAGTGGAAAAGCACAGGATGAGACAAGAGCAGTGAAGTAGGCTTTTCCCTATGGAGAATTTGGGATAATTATTCATAAAATAGATAAGAGCTACTTGGCAAAAGGAGGCTTCTGTCTCAGAAGTAGGAAATGCAACCTGTGGAGACGTCAGTTTCCTTCTACTTTTTTAACAAGGTTCGTCATGTGATTGCTGATGGGATGATCCACCTGTGCATCTATGCTGTTGCTACCATTGCCAAGGACACAGAGGTTACCATCGCCTTTGACTATGAGTACAACATCTGGTGAGTCCTTCACCTCACCCGGGAGCCCTCCACTGGACTGGACATCTTCCTCCAGCCCTTTCCTCGCATTCTACATATTGCTCCGTTTTCTTCTGAATTGCATTTCCCGGCTATTCTGTCCAGTTCTGCTGGCATATTCTACAATAGAGGCCATAAGGTAGCCTGCTGTCCTTGCTTTGGCACGTGGTGAGATGTTTACTAGGAGATATATTGAATGTCTCTGTGCAAGGGTTGAGAAATGAAGAGTGATACGAATTATGTTTGTGTTTTGGAGCAGCAATTATAAAGTGGACTGTGCGTGTCACAAGGGGAACCGGAATTGCCCTGTGCAGAAACGTAGCCCAAATGCTGCAGAACACCTACCTCCACCTGTTTTAGGCACACTGATTGGGGCAGAAACACGCCGGCGAAAGGCCCGGCGAAAGGAGCTAGAAATGGAACAGCAGAGCATTGCATCAGATGAGAACAGCAGTCAGCAAACTGAGGAAGTTCCTGAGGGACCTGCAGCAGTCAGTGACAATGAGGTAAAACCTTTGGCCCCTTGTTATATATTAGTTGCCATTCAGTGCTGCAAGAGTCTGATCCAATAACATTGGAATCTTCAGAACAGAAACTGCAGGAAGCCTTTTTTTAAACCTTTAGCACCTTAAATTACCTTATAAATTAAATAGAAATCTTGGTAACTTTGAAACAGTACTGGGTTACTAAATCTGCCTTTCTCTCTCAGGTGCCAGAGAAGGAGGAGAAACAAGAAGGGGAGAAAGAGGAGCCTGTAGATGAACAGGGAGCCTTGGTCCACAGCCGACGGGCAAGTACCTCTCTCTGTCTGGGTATCACCCCCCTTAGGACTTGCTTCATGCAGTGACCAACAGGTCCAGTTGGTTATTTCACTTGTTTGAACACAAATCCCAACTGTTAGTGACCTTCAGTAATTTGATTAACAACAGCCAAAAAAAAAGCGTGGGGGAGTGAAAAACCACCCAGGTTCACTCCACATCACAGGATTTATGTTAGGGTGCTGCAGATTAGGAGATACACTATAGATTTGTTTCTTCAACACTATAGATTTATTTCCTCAGTGAAAGGTTTAACTGTTACTTTCAGGGCTGTTCTATAGTCTAGAACACTCTTTTAGCAAAACCATCAGCACCAGATTACAAAAAGGTAATTGCACCTTTTTTATGTTCCTGCTGCCCTTCCTTATTGCCAGTACAAGAGTTTATGGCACTATATAGAAGCATAGTATAGGGAATAGGGTTTCAAAGGTCACCTAGTCCAACCCCCCTGCAGTGAGTAGGGATATCTTCAGTCATACCATGAACCAGAACCTGATTTTTCTTAAAACTTGATCGTTTTTGCTGGGTTAGGTTTGTAAACAGGTATCTGTTCTGTGTATGGTGTCATAAACATACTGCCATGTGGGGGAATAGGGTGCGATCAGGCTGCAGAAGTTAGTAAGAGGTTTAGACCACCAACAGTACTATTGGCTCTTACTAAGGAAATCGCTGTGTTTTGTAACGATTGTTGTCTTAAGCAGTCCTCTTGGTCAAAATGTATCTTAGTGCTCTGGGATCTTTGATGATACAGTCCTTTTTCAACCTTCATCTTTACTGAGTAGAGCTGGTGGGTTTTTTCTTGTGCTGCTTATGGCTCCTGGGATTGCTGCCTGCATTAGAATGTTTTATGCATGTGAATGGAGCTGTTTTGGCTCTTAATTCATTAATTTAAATACACAAGAGAAAAATCCAAACAAAAATGCAAACACACAATTAAAACAACCAACCAACCAAAAACCCAAGGAAGAAAAACAGAAAAATTGCTCCCATCCTATTACCAGCCAACAAACATATTGGAGCTAGGAATTCCGTGGTTTTCTTCGCTCACCAATATCATAATCACCTGTCTTCCTCTGATCAGAGATACGGATCTTCTAAGTGTAAATTTCCTGAGAATGCTTTAAATGTTAAGATAGTGCAGCAACTTGCAGAGCCAAGGGCCATCCGGTGGAGAGATCCTTGGATTATCTGATGGATTTTTTTAGAATAGATGAGATAAAGCAGTCAGTTTCCACTGAAATTTGAATGAGAGCAGTCATCCATCAGATTGGCCTTAAAGCTTGTAGGGAAGATTTCATTTTAATGGAGGGAGGCTGATCTCTTTTTGGGACAGAATAGTTCAGTGAGTCTAAGTGAAGTATTAGTTTCTCATCAGCCTGTAAGCCCTATTACTGTAGGTTGCACCAGTTAATCTGCTTTAATGCGATTCAGTTTTCTATACTTGGCACCAGGTAAATACCCACATCTATAGTTTCCCCAGTCTTTGTGTGTGTGTACGTAGTATTTTTTAACAGAAAACTGTAAAGGCCAGGCTGTGGGCTCCAAGATACTTTCTCCATGACAAATCTCAGAAGACACTTGACCTCCACCACTTAAAACCCACTTGATTCTTGCCAGTCACTGCAACGTTACTGTACTGGGCTTTTTACATGCATAATTACCAATTATTTCTGGCACAGCCAGGTGATAAGATTTCTTGTCCTTTCTGTTTACCTAATAAATGAACTTGTTTTGCCTCTCTATTCTCTTATGTTCTGTTTTTCTTATCCACTATGTAAGCTGCTTAGACAAAAGGTTTTATTTTTGAGCTGGGTCATCTTCTGACATTCTTGCTGGAAAAAGAATTAATCTGGAACATTTTAGTCAGTTTGTGTGGTGTATTACATTTGCTGCAAATTACTGAATCACTTATTTCTGTTGCCCCTGGCTTCTGTTTGGTTCTAAGGTTTGGTCATTAGCAAGTAGCTCTATTTGTTTCCAAGTCATCTCTTCACTCTACTTATGCTTTCTTATGGTTTTTAGTTCTTCAAAATTATGCATTTCCTTGTGGTTGTTTTATAAATATAACTCGGTAGTATCTAAGTGGTCCTATTTAAGAACAAAGTTGAGTTCTTCTGCTTGCGCTACAAACACATGATTATGTGGTTGTTATTCTGGGAAATTTGTCATATTGAAAAATGAAAATAACTGATAAGACCTGCTTCTCTCTGTCCTCTGTCTGGCTTTTGTCATTGCTGTTTGGCAGTTGTTCTCCTTATGCTGCTTCCCATATCTGTTCTTGCCTTGTTTATGTGCATAATTCACCATGCTTACTTCAATTTACCTTTGTGTTGTAGTCCCGGGAAGACAGGAAGGTAGAAGCCATCATGCACATGTTTGAGAACTTAGAAAAGAGAAAGAGGAGACGAGAACAACCATCAGACCGTAGCAGCACTGATGCTGAAATCAACATCAATTCTGAAGCTCCTGAGCTGGAAGAAGTAAAAACAGAGACTCCTGAAACTGAAGATGGAAGTTCAGCACTGAGTGCTCCTCCTCCTGCTGTTCCTAACAGTACCAGCAGTATTGGGGTGAACACACGACGGTCCTCACAAGTAGCGGTAAGATGAAGATAGAACTGTTTGCTATCTTGTACAAAGCTCAGGTGCAGTATTTCTGATCATAAGACCGTTCAGGTGGGGAGGAGCTTTGTGGACTCTCTAATCCATTCTGAGTCAGCTGGGACAGCTCTGAAGCTAGACCAGGCTGGCCAGGGTTTTACCCAGTCTTGTCTTGAAAACCTCCAGGGATGGACATTGCACCTCTTCCAATTCATGACTGTTAGGTTGAAAAAAATTGGCCAAGTATCCAGTCTGAACCTCTCATTTCAATGTATGTCCACTGATGCACTACTGCATCTTCTTAGTGACTTAGATGACTGTTGTTACATCCCCCTCAGTCCTCTCTGGGCTGAACAAGCCCAGCTCCTTCTCCAGGTGAACACCTTTGTACTGGTGTGAGCTTAAGTTGAATGTATAAGTGCAGTGATGGAAAGTTCTTTTCTTTTTTGGGTTTTTTTTTGACCCAGTCTACTTTGGATGCATGTGTTCCCATTTTATGGCAGGGCCCAGACACTTGCCTGGAATGCTCCATGTCAGCTCAGGTCAGGAATAAGAGCAGTTACCTTGAGACAAGCAGCAAGTTTCCTATTGCTGCTTTCTTCCTAAAGACCCATGTTCTGTCCTTTAAGAACGCAGAAGACAAAACGATAATGTGCCAGTGTTGAAGGGTCCCCAAGGCCATCTTATGAACCAACACAGAGTCCAACAAGATTTTGAGAGTCAGGTAGTGTCAATAAATAAATCTCAATTCTTGATCCTGTATGCAGAGAAAAGGAATACTCTTAGAGGCGCTCGGTCTAATGACAGTTTATTTTGTAGGATGCTGTCCCTGAAAAAACAGTGACTAAGCCAGCTCCAGCAAAACCCTCCAGGCCCCGACCAAAAAGCCGCTTCTCTCGATACCGGACCAGTTCAGCACAAAGACTGAGAAGGCAGAAACAAGCCAGTTCCCAGCAAGCTGAACTCGCACAGGCTGTCCCAGAGGAAGGAAGCACTGCCAGCTTGGTAACCACAACAGATGTCAGCAGTGTGGAAGGGCCAGGAGAAGGCAGACAGTTGACAGGATCTGACCCAACTGCTATCCTGGCTACAGGATCCCAGTCTAATCGAGCTGCCGTAAAGTACCCCAAAACAAAAAAGGTAAATATGATCAAGTGCTCAAAGTTGGCAGGCTGGCAGATATTAATTTAGGATGCAGCAAAGAGGTTAACTCTCTGCTTAGAATTGAAGACCAAGAGGGAATTGCAGCTTATACGTGACTGCAACTGTCACGTACAAGCTAGGATAAACTTGGATAGGAGGAAAAATTGCCGAAGCTAGCAGGCAGCTGCTACATGCTGGGCATAAATTAGCTATTAATACACTTAGTTTTGTGTCTAGAAACTAGTTTTGAACAGTGATCAGGTTTTTGGAGAATCTTCTAATAAGATGACTGGAGCATAAAATCGAGCTACTTCTGTAACACTGGGCTGTGTCTCCAACAGGTGAGAATTGGGTTTGACACAGGAAGTCCTTCTGTTGAGAAGGAGGGGGGTTTTAGCATGTCAGCTGACCTGAGCATTGCTTCCCATACACCACTGTGCCATATTGCCTTTCTTCTCCACCTGCGTTGGTTGCACTGACGTGTGTTTCCTCCTTTAGTACCTTGTTACCGAATGGCTGAACGACAAGGCAGAAAAGCAGGAGTGTCCAATTGAGTGTCCTCTGCGCATTACTACAGACCCAACAGTTTTGGCAACTACCCTGAATATGTTGCCAGGTCTCGTGCACTCCCCGCTGATTTGTACCACGCCTAAACACTACATTCGCTTTGGTTCACCTTTCAACCCTGAGAGACGTCGAAGGCCCTTTCTGTTGGATGGCATTTACAGCTCCTGTAAGAAGGTATGTTTGCTCATGTCTTACATTCACATGATATATACTCATCCTATTGGCCCCCTTGTAAAGTTGTTGTGTCCTTTTGGAGTTTATTTCCATGTATTCCTGCTGAGCTAGTGTGTCAATGCGGTGTCCAGGCTATGATTGCTGACCTCCTTGCCAGAGTTCAGTTTTCATCCTTGCCTTTTGCCATGGTAGAACAACTGTTCTGTGACTGCCCTTTTAGAAACATGTACTTTCAGATCTGCAGCAGCTGTTTGAATTGTGTATGCTGGATAATAAAGAGTGTTGATTGCTGCCCTTAGAAAGTTTTATGTTACTACTTTCACAGTGAGAGGACGGTTGGCATTGTGGGGATAGGACAGTATTGCAGAGGACCTCAAGAATTCAGTGCCTCATTTAAGATCCATTGTCTTTGGAGAGCCTTTGTGGTTTAAAAGCTTTGAGTTTGCCTGTTCACAGGAACAAGTCCACAGCTCTTTGTTTGGAATCACAAACTGCCTATCTATAACAGATACTTGAGGCCATGCAGGAAGCCTGAACCAGGCCCAGCTAAGGATTTAGTTCCTCCAGAGATGACGAGTAAATGCCAGTATTTACCCATCTGCAGGGAAACAGATGGCAGGGTAGTTCACTCAGTCAGATTTGTATTGGAATCCATCTTCCCTGTTGCCTGTTGGTTTTGCTCAGAGACTTTTCCAGTTCCTGTGTGATTACCTGAGACCAATTATGTAGATACCTTTTCTGCTCTCCCTGTCTTGGTGGCTTTCAGCTACCATGTCCTGGTTTCTTTGCCTTCCTTTGTTTGGTGGGTGTTTTTCCAGAGAGAATCTTTGGACTTTACTGTTTTCCACCTTCAGCCAATTTGTTGTCATGCCCTAACAGTCTCTTCAGTATTTCCTTCATAGGTAAAGCTCCTCATCGTTTATATGCAGATGTATGACAAAACCTTGTCTGTTTCTGTGTGCCTGGGCAACCTCCTCATGCATCTTTAAGCTGAGAACTGCAAGGTTTGAGCTTCTTTTTAACCTTGTCTTTTAGCCCCAGGGAAGAGAGAAGCATCCAGAGCAAAGCTGGCAGAGTTATTTGGAGTTCTGTGCTCGGTGCAATTGCCATACAACTGGCCAGCAAGCTCAAAATTGAGGGAAAACTGTTGTCCTGGAACAAGTCTTCCGATTTGTTGCTACATTTTACTCTTTTCTAGTCAAATAATAATTCTCACTGCTGGAGAGGGAGTAGACTAGTCTCACTATGGATAACTTCCATTTAGTCTACACCTTCCTCTAAGTTGTGTCCAAAACTGGATGTTGCGTTGCAGCTGGAACATTTTCAAAGCAGAAAAGCTGCTTTGTGTCTTCTAACCTGTACCCATTTTCTGCATCCCAGTGTGACTGAGTTTTCTCTGACAGGTCGATTTAAACTCATGATCAGTTCACGATTTTGTATGTTTGTTAGAACAACCATTAGTTTTCTAGCCTGTAATTGTAGAACTGATTGTTCTAGCCTGTGCTAAGCTGTGTCATGTTTTTCCCTATCCATTTCCCAGTTTAGTAGGAAAGTCATTAATGGTATCATCTAGCATTCTTGTTTCTTAAATCTGAAAACATAAATATGCTGCCTATTCCATTAACTAGTTAACAAAATACTGAAAGTTGCTGTGTCCGGAACAGATGTTGCAGAAATAATTTGTTAGATTTCTACTTTTTGAATGTAAATTATTGTTAACTGTTCTAGTGAGGAGTTTCATCCATTTCGTAGGAGATCCCTGGCTTTTTCTTGGAAAATGCTTTTTTAGCATTTGGTGGTTTTATGACTTAATAGTCTGGAGATGTAGAAGTCTGCTTCTCATGTTCAGGAATGTTCAGAAAACTCACAGGGAACACCTCCTTTTAAGCCAGCTGAGGTCTAGAAATGGTCCAGAACTTGGTGATACACTCTCTCAAGACCTGATCTGCGTCTTGTCTACTTTTGACTACTCAGCCAAGGAGGTTGATTTATAAAGGCTGTTGAAATAGATCACATATTTTCTTGGATTGTCAGCAGGCCTCATCCTTAAGCTACTGAGAACTGTGCCAAAAAACTCAGCTGATGATGTCAGTTTGCACCCAAAGAGTGGCAGTGTCTGAACCTCGCAAGGAAACTGAACTGTAACCTGCTCTCACGTTAATCACACACTGTGCAGTGACTTGGCTGTCAGATCAGATGCCACGTTTGAGGTAGAGGTGCTCCAGACTGGCTGGCACTTCTCCCTTTTCCTGGCGGCCACAGTGGAATCCCTTGAGTTACATTTGAACAGAGAAGAAGCGTCTGCTGTACAGTAGTGAAGGCCATCAAAATAGATCCTGTCACCTGCTCTTCATCCTCGCATTGAAGTTTTCACTTTGAGGATTGTGGCCACTGAGTTTGTGATGTACTTTCACGATAGCTTTGAGGAATCATAAGACACACATGTGTATCTCTAATAGGATACACATTGCTGGCATGCAGATGAACTGTGGATTGCTGAAAGGTAACAGTACAATTTTAAACCTCTCTAGGACAAGAAGTGTCTGGTAAAGTGAGTCCCCTGAGTAAACTACACGAACGAAAATTGCCGTTTGCTTTTTTTCTGCAGTTTGCTGTCATTTCACTGGATCACCTGAGTGTTTTCCCTTACGTTGTGGCAGTTATCTTCATAGTAGAATAAGCAAAGGTTCCTGCCTGCCATCAGGAGTCAGTTTGTATCAAGATACAGGACTAGCACACCCACTGCAGCAGCTAATTTGCTGAGGCTTCAGTTCATGTTCACTCGTGTGAGATGTGAAACATTTTAAAATTGTCCATGTTCGGAAGATCACTGTGACTTACCTTTTTTTATTAGTAGCTGAAGAAAAGATTTGTTTTTATTATTCTTTTCTTGGTTTACCCTCCTTGAAAACTGCTGCTTGCATTTTTATCAGATTTTTTTTTTTTGCTCAAATTTGCTCTCCTGGGCAGGAAACAGCTTTTTTTTTGCAAAAATCAGTGATTGTAGATAGTTCATTATATTTGTGTCCCTTTCCTTTTAAATTATGATTGTTTTTAATAGTTTTAGGTGCTACTGTTGTGCATTTTTATAGCTATAATTTGCTCTTTACTTATCTCTGTGTTACTGCTGATGACTGCTGCTCCCAGAACCCGTGTCGGGAAGGGCACAGCTCCACCCCAGCGGGTGGTGGGCTCAGTGCTGACAGCTGTGTTCTAACACGCTCCCTCCCGAGTGCACACCAGCGAGGTAACCCTGGGCTTCTGAGCAGCCTACCCTGCTCCACACAAGTGTAGGAGTTGGAGTGCATCCTGCAGGATTGCAGAGAAAGAAAGTACCCGAGGAGTTTCACGTTTATGTAGTCTCGTTCTGTTTCAGCGCTGGATCAAACAAGCCCTGGAAGAGGGGATGACTCAGACCTCACCAGCTCCGCAAGAGAACAGAACCCAGTGTCTATACCAAAGCAACGAGAACAGCAGCTCCTCCAGCATCTGCAAGGATGATACAGGTAAGTGCTCAGCACCATCAGGGCAGCATGGGCACTGGAGTCAGACTGGGGAAGGTGCTGAATACCAAAGGCAGCTGTACAAGTGACATCCTAATGTGTCCTGCTGCCTGATGGCACAGCTTTAGGGTAGGTGAGAATGTTGCTTTGCCGTTCATTCAAATTTCTGCAGACCCATTCTAGCTTGAGCATCTGTAAAGTTTCTCAGTATTTTCCTGCGAAGAAAAGATAATCACTTAACATTGCATTCAGTCTTGGTTCTGTGGGATCTCTTGTACAATGGAAGGGAGTGGGCAGAGGGAAGAGAGCCCAGTATCATCTCTTTGCAGCAAGATGCTGTTAGAACCCTACCTGCTGACTGTAGGAAGGTGTAGCAAAGTCTTACAGGCACGTCTGTAATAAACAAATGCCTAAGTAAGTCTCAAGGATGGAGAAGCTAAAATCTGTAAGTAAAGCAGCAGAACAGTTAAATATTGTGTCTGAATTTACAGAGAAAGAGAGTGAAGATCAGCCCAGTCAGGGATCAGTTTTCCAAGAATGACAGACAGGAAGCTAGACATCACACAGATAATACAAATTTGATTATTGGAAGGTTAGATGAATAGGAAGTGAACAGAACGCCAGAACCAATAAATGTATGTCTCGAGCAAGACCTAACCTGTAGAATTTACTGGTGATTTGTTCATTTTTTTTTAAACTAAACATCAAAAAATATTATTGTTTTGAAGAGAGGTAGGCCTGAGGGAAAGGCTTTAATCCTTTGTGGAAATGGAAATGTGTTCGGGATGTAGCCTATAGGGAACTCTTAGGTTCAGCTAATGATAACTGAGCTGCCTCTGGTTTGTTTGTGAGAATCACAGTGACATGTCCTCTGACCTCTCTCCTCTATTGTCCTCTCCTCTTTTTAACCTTTCCTGTCTTCCTATCCCCTAACTCCCTCTTGTGCTTGCTTCTAGTTGAAATATTTACTTTCCTTGTTCACTGCATGTTCCTGATTATGTATTGTTCTGTTACCAGTATCTAGGCACTGATACGGAAGTAATTCAGAGGTACTTAATTTTTAGGAGTCTTTTGTAGTTGCATTGAAGACTCCTGGGCTTCATTTGGGCTGGGAGTAGGGGGAAGAAGACAGCATTTGATTTGCTCACGGTCAGTGGTTCAGCCGTGTCCTCAGCGCAGTTTGCGTTTCAGACTTGCTGAGTCCCCTGAAGAAATGGAAGTCTCGCTACTTGATGGAGCAAAACGTTAAGAAGTTGCTGCGGCCGCTGTCTCCTGTCACACCCCCGCCGCCTGCCGTCCCTTCGGTCCCCGGCTCAGCCAGCCCACAGCTGGCCACGCCCTGCTCGTCGCTGCCCGGGGAGGAGGAGACTCGCAATGGATACGGCATCATGTTCTCACCCATCCCCTCTCTGGCTGCCAGCCGCTGCAATACTCCACTACAGTTCGAGGTAAATCTGCCCGGGTCTGGGTGTGCTAAAAAGAAAGGAACAGCAATATTTGAAGCAGAGGTGGCACTAGGGACGCCTTCCTTTTTGAGTATGTATCCCTGAACAGCATCACAGTCTCAGCCTCGAGCACTGCTGACTTTCTCTTCTACTTCACTTCTGGACAGATCTCCTGCTCTGTGAAATGTCAAACTTTGCTACAGCCCGGCCTCCTCTCACTTTGTAGCTATCAGTAACATTAGTCTTACCTTTTTTTCTGTTTCTACAGAGTAGCTCCTAAATTTCTCAGGTTTTTCAGTGATCTTTAATCATCTTCGCCACTTCAGATCTCTTTGTCAGTGTGGTTTTAAACCTGTCCTACTTCCAAAGAGTACAAGTGTTCCATGTCTCAGAGGCTGTAAGACATCCTTGGCTCCTCTTTTAATCTTCAGCTGTTACTGAAACAGCTTTCAGTAACCCCAAGTATGGTAGCGGTACTTCACATCATCTTCCACTATATTCTTTGGTTTTCTTTAAGTGGACTGGGTAGAAGGCAATTGCCTTAATACCTTTGATTTCTTGATACTTTCCTTCTGCAAAAATTAGTAGAATTAGTGAGCAGGCTGTGTACGTGGTTTCCATTGCTCTAAACTCTGTGGGAGAGTTACCAGTATTCATCCAGTCAGGACTCTCCACTCTGTGCCTGTGAATAGGAGTCATGCTGTTTGCAGGTTTCATTTTATTTTCTAGTATTGCATATTTTCATTCAAAAAACCTCATGGAAGACTTCAGGCCAGCTGCTCATACTCTGCCACTTAGAACCATTTAAAAAAATGGTGCAGTGATGGCCTGCTCCATAGCAGGAATGACCCTGCAGGAATCCCTCATCTGTTTTGCAGCAGGGGAAATATTCCTTTGTGCTAAAAAAAAGCTAAAAGTTAGCGTGCTTGGATTATTTTGTTTGAGAGCCCTTTCTTGTAAGCTGTTTGAGAGGCAGCTCTGTAGAGTTTAGCAGGCAAGATTGTGGAGCATTGAGGAGAGAGATGAAAGACTGTTTCAGGCAGAAGGAGCTTTACGGGAAACAGTCCTTACCCTTGCAGTAGTTGAGGTGGCAGATCAGGGCAGTGTTGCCATGAACCTCCACAGTCTAATCATTCCTTTCCTGTCCCACCTTAGTGTTAATTAGCCTTGATTTCACTGGGCATCTATAACTTACTTGCCTTTTACCTTTTTTTCCTTTTGAAAAGAATCTAACAACTCACTGGACCACAGTTTTAATGAGTGACTACATCGCCCCAAGTATAAACCAGTGGCACTGTGGTGAGAGAGCAAGAGAAAAATTCTTCCATCAGTTCACAAGCTTCCTCAAGCAAATAGAAGTTGTGACTTGGCCTCTTGTCTTGCTGGGAAATACATTCTTGAAAGCTTTTAAGAAACTTCCTTCTTGACTGATTTCCTAGCTGCTCTCTATAAAGCTTGTATCGCAAGCTTCTGAAGCTGTCTTTGCCAGGTTTTTACAGATTGGGGTTTTTCAGACTCAGTTTTGTGATCTTTTTAGAGTGGAAACAAATTAAACGATGCTTGGCCCCCCCATATTCATAAGAGTGGCCATCAGCATGATGACATACCTCTGCTTTTTTTGTGGAGTTTGTCAGAAGTTTTTGTTAAGAAATTTCTGAGATTCCTCAGTTTTCTGAGGTTTTCAGAAAACTGACTCCTGCTATATTTCTCTGATAGCAGCATAGCTTTGGAAATCCTGCCTCTCTGATTCTATTTTAGGCCTGCTCAGCAGCATGGAAAGGGAAATGCTCTTAACCGTGCTGTCACATGCATACACTGCCTTCACTGATAGGTGCTCACATGATACAACATTTCATAAAGCTGGCTGCTCACACCTCTTCTCTTGACTTGAGCTGGAAATGTGGCTCTCGGTGGATTGAAGGACACGTTTGTTTTATAGTATATGCCTATGAAAAGTTGTCTTAGTGTTTGGGGAATCTTTACTTGCTGGGCTAAACCAGGCTTTTCTTCTCTCCCATATTCTCAGACTAAAAACCATAAATGTCTTTCTCTATATTTCATGGTGTGAAGTCTGTCTGACAGCATCAGATATATAAAGAGTTAGCTGCTGCTTTTCTTAACATTCATGTGCTCTGTTTTGGGTACTAAATTGCATCATGAGATGCAGTAACCCAGTCCTATCCATGCTTCCAGGAAGCTTTAGAAACCATTTAACCAACCACGATGCTGTCCAGGCTGGATTCCCAGTATCCCAGTTCTTGGGATAGTTGTTTAGGATAGCCATTGCTAACCTGTGTGCTTTTGTACGTTGTAATTGTCTCTTGACTTTTGAAGTAGATGAATAACTAGATGCTTTTCCCTCCTCTAGAACGTATCCTCCCCCGAGAGCTCCCCTGCGCATAGGCCCGAGTCCATGTCACCTGAGGTAGTTATGGCACCTGAGCCGGGACCGTGTGGGCTGTGCGTTCATGGTGGGAGGGGGGGGGGAAGGAGTGTGCAGGCACTGGGAGTAAGGGTGGAGCTTTAGACACAGTAAGGCTGAGGAGAGTTTTCAGGCTTATCACAACAAAACAGACAAATTGAAGACTGGAATTTATGATTCGCTTGTTGACCCTGGTGGGAGCCCCGCAGTGCGAAGACTCGGTATGTCTCAGCTACTGAGGTACAGGCAAGAGATTTGGGGACCCTGTAATTACCATCACCAACTTCAGACTCGGCCCAGCCCATGAGTGGTCTGTGAAATTTCTGAGTAGTAACCAGATGACTGCTGGGGAAGGGAAGGCATTCACCGCTAGTTTTGACTTATGAGCACACAGTGGTACACCTGACCTGCTCTCTTCAGCCTTGACTTACCACCTGCTCACTTGCAGACTGAAAATACTGAGGAGATGCCAAAAAGTAGTATTTTGCTTACCTGCTGACCTGCTGTAAAAGAGATGAACTACCTTGCTCAGTGCCTGTTTCATAGTAGAAAATACGTGCTCATCTCCAATGTGGTGGATTACTTGGAGCCATAATACAGCAGGGGAAATGTTCTCAGCTTCAGCAGGAGGGCAGAGCTGGTGCCTGGTGCTGCTATGTTTTTCCCTCTGTGCTGTAGTCCTGCAAAGAGGATGAAATCTTGTCAGTTATACTCATTGTCTGAGATCCTGACATATAAATGTGGTGAAGGAGATGATTATTCTGCTGCCCTGGAGGGTTTTTGGAACTCCTAGTAGATAAATGAATATACCGTTGTATCATTGCCTAGTGCTCCAGAAACTTTGACAGCATAAAGATGATGCCATTGTGGTTTTGTTGGAAATTTTAAAATTCAAAAATGCAGTAAAAATTAAATGAATGTACTATTGTTAGCAATTTCCAAAGCTCACAATGAGTGAAAACAAATGGCTTAGAGGTCTTGGGTATTTTATTGTTAGGAAGTTAGTAGTGGCTGACTTTGGGACAGGCAAGAACTTGGCTAATAAAACAGCAGAAGGACAGCAAATCTGTTTTGTTCACTCCTGGCTACTGCTCTGTGTTAACATCAACTTGAGGATGTATGAGGCAACTGAAAATGCTGGGTTTAATTCATTAACTGCCTGGGGATAGTGTTGAGCCTTATCCTCTTGCTGCAGAAAGACTGCTGAAGGGGAAAGGGCATCCCGTATTGGACAGCTCAACTGATCATTGTTTATTCTCAGGCATTCCCCTGTGGAATGAGCAGAACAGTGCAAGAAAGAACCAAAGGGGTAATCAGAAAGGAATAGGGAAGCAGGAAGCTAGCATTGTACGGAGGATTTTCTGACTTCAGTTTCTCTCCTTACCCTTGCCTGACCCTTTTGCTGACTGCCCACGCCCCTCCTATATCCTTCTCGGATTTTGCAGGTCTGCCTCCGATCCGACATGGATTTGAAGGGTGGGTACCCAGATTCCAGTGCAAACACCTGTCAGGAACGGCCATCGCTGCTCAGCTTTGGATCCTCTGATGTGGCTCCACAATCCTCCATAAACTCTACTTCAGAGATGAACTTCCCAGGGAAAAATGGGGAAGCACAGATGCTGCTACGAAGCTCTGATCAGGCTTTTCGGACAGAGTTTAATTTAATGTATGCCTTCTCCCCACTGAACGCTATGCCACGTGTGGATGGGCTGTTGCGGGGGTCTCCTCCTTTGGGAGAGAGGAAGCCAATGAATTCGGAAGCAGGCTGCTGCAGCTCTCCTGCCGAAGCGTATTTCAGCAGACACGAGTCAGGGCTGCTCAAAGAGACAGTGCATGGATCCATGTCCCCCTGCAGCGAGAGGGCTTGTGAAGGCACCAGAGCTGCTCCCCCGAATCCGCCACAAAGGAAGAAGGCAAGTACTCCTGTAAAAGAAATTCTTAGATTGCCATGATGTGTGCAGTTCCCACTCAGGTTCCTGCAAAGATTTACAGGGAGAACGAAGGAGTCTGAGCGAGTTATTCAGGCATCCAGTGCCTGGGTGAAAACAGTTGTTATGATAGATAGCTACCCTTTTGGCAAGATTTTGATGTGAGAAGTGTAAAAAAAACACCACGGTGAAAATATCTCTTCTAGGATCACAGAAAAGAGAGCAGGATGCTGGCAGCTTTCATCAACAGTTGTTAAACTGAGACAAGACCCAGAGCAATAACACAGTGCAGCTGTACAGCTGGTGGAGGTGTTATTTATCAGGATGAAAAGGGTCCTTACTAGAAAAGAGGGTCTAATGTTTCAAAAGAAAACACAGACAGTTTATTGGAACATATTAGAACATTTCCATAACATTGGAAAGAAAGTAAGATGAAGGTTATTTAAATTTTAGTGCTTTGAAACTAAAAACACAGGAATCTAGTGTAACAAAAGCAAATACATACTGGTTTCTTACAGCAGGCCTGTAACCCCCATGGGACTAAAACTGAGTTAAAATGCTATGTCCAGGTGGTGCTATGATGAAACTGGGTACTCATGGGACAAATATCAGTGCCTTTTCTTGCGCTTGGGTTTCTTTTTTTATGGCAAATGTGGTAGCTCAGATGACTTATATAAGGGTACAGCTGGATGGAATATCTTATTTCCTTTCCATTTCTGGAGTTTCTTGATTTTTTGTTTTTTTCCTTTGGTTTTTCTTTTAAAATTACACTTATCTTAAAACCTTCATATCTTGAGTTACTTTTGGAAGTACCCTGTTCAATATTTTAGCATCATAAAGCCTTCTGTACAGGCATTGAGTCATAGCTGATAAATTCTTCAGCAGAACTGCCTTCTGTGAGTCCTTTATGGCCCCATACCTCATAATAACTCTGAGGGAAGGCGCACTGAAAGGTAATTGCTCAGCTGGAAATATTTGTGTCTTGTTGGTTCTGCTGACCTTGTGTTCTGAGGCTGCTTTATCTTTAGTTGGTGTCTTTGACAAATCTGAGACTGTTTTTCCCAAAACACATTCTACCTTTGCTACAAGTAGTTGGTTTTGGTGGTAGTGCTGGAAGTTTGCAATGTCTCCATAGCAGGAACCTGCTCTAAGCAAAATAAAATTCTGTGCAAGGCTTCACCAAGCTTTTAGTGTTAATGTGGCTGAACTACTACAGAAAAACTGGGCACCAAAGATACCGGTTCTGTGAAAAAGACTGTTATTACCTGTTTTGGAGATGTACAGATAGAGAAAAAAACATTACATAATGTCATGAACCAGGGAGAGTGTATGTTTTGAGAGGAGGGAGGTTATAGAGGTTTGATGCTTGAATATGCATGTCTTGAAGTAACGTAAAAATCCAGATGGTTAGAGAAGCAAACGAGCTGGATGTTTCTGCTGAAGTATTGGTCATAAAAATTAAAAGGTGGGTGATTGTGGCTGTCTGATTTTGCACCACTTAGCTCTTTTCTGGAGTGCCTGCAGATCCAGGAGGAGTTGATAATCCCAGTATGCCTTTTCAGGTTTTACCTGCAGACCCAGAAGACGGTGTGTGGGCCTGTTCCTCTCCCGTCCTAGTCCTCTGTGTTTCCTGACTCGTGGCTGTATTTTGTCACCCAGGTATCACTCCTTGAGTACCGCAAGCGGAAACAGGAGGCCAAGGAGGGCGGCGATTCCGGGCGCGGTGCAGGGACCCCCACCCGGCAGGGCAGCAGCGGCTCCGGGACTGACACAGATGGGAACGGCCTGTCAGGCTCCGCAGCACGAACTCCATCCTCCCCACAAAGTGGCTTCTCCCCTTCTCATCCCTCCCTGCCTCACGTAGAGGACATCAGCCCGCCAGACTCGAGGGGCTGTAGTTCCTCATCATCGCTCAGTAAATCCCAGGAGAGCATCAGCAGTAGGTGGTGAGTGTTATCCTTCCAAGCAAGCCTGAGGTTGCTCCACAGGGACTGACCGAACTCCCCGCGGGGCATTTCCATAACAATACATGCAGTGAGATGGGTTCATTTGGGTCTCTTGGTATTGTTCACTTTCATAATTGCTAAACAACTGTGAAGGATACCAGCACTCTTCTCAGCCTGTCTTTTAGTTCTTGGTTTAGATATCAGAAACCTGTCTTCAAAGGGACAAAGTTAAACAGTTGTTGCTCTTCCACCGGTTCCCTTTTGAGGTCTTGGGTTGTAAGATCTTGCCCAGGCAACGAAAATCTAATTCAGGTCTTTTTTTGCTTAACCTTCGCTCTTTTCTGACATGAGTGGTACTAAATCCACTCCTATTCTGTAGGAAAGCTAACAGGCCCCTGCAGCCTTTGTATTTGAGAAGCAGGGACTGTGCAACAACTCCTGTTTTGCTAATATACCAGACTCTGGCAGGTGGCGTGCCTAAGGCATGGACAAACCACCTTCATCATGGTTACCCTGAGAAAGTTTGATAAGGGGAAAGGCTGGTCTTCAAAAACATTTGAACCTGGTCCAAAACATGAAGTAGTGCACTGAACTGCCAAGTGTGGCATTATAATGCCAGTGGTGGCTGGAAGGTTCTGCTGACTGGAGCTGTGTAGGGCACTGGCTCTGTTGCTCTGGAGTCAGGTTCTGGTCATGCACACCACCAGCAGAAAGGCATACACAGACACAAGCCCCCCTTTCCTGATGCTGATCTCCAGGTACGTGGTTGGGTCACTGCTCGGGTAATGGCAGGGGGTGGCATGGGGAGAGATGCAAAGCAGTGCTGAGGGCAGTGAGAAGTATGAAGTTTGTGTTGAAAGCGCTTGGGTGAATTTGTAGGAGTAATAGATCTGTTTCCTTCCTTTTCCCATCACTTTTCAAGCAGAGTTTAATGGAAACAATTTGTCTTTTACCTCTCTGACAGTTTTCTGTCTACCAGATATCGGGACTGGACACAGCTGAGGCAGTCTGCTAATGATTTGTTTATCGTCATTACTTTATTTTCAAATGTTCTATAAAAGTGGTAATAGCCCATGTCATTCTTCTCCTGTGCTACTTCCTTCTGCCTGTAAAAGAGCAGAAAAAAAGGCAACCAGCTGAATGAACTAAAACTATTTCAGGATGAGGTGTCAGTATGGCATACTTGCTTTAGTACCATCTTTTATGTTCTGTGAGCTTCATCTGCTGCTCCTCAGCAGGTGCTGCTCTGGCTTCAGTTTCCCACATGGTTTCAGGAGTAAGTATTGTGTGGGAATAAAGATCCTATTGTTATGGGACACTGGTTATAAAGTTGAAACCATGCTGATACATTTTGAAATGGGATTAAGCAGACTTGCTGCCTTTAAAATTCTTGGGTTTCTGTGTTTTAATGGGCACAGCTGACAAATGTACACTCACCTCCTACTTTTAAAAAATGTATTAGAACCTGTTACTGAGCTAAAGTGACCCAGTTTTGTCTGTAGTTCTGTTTTTCTTAAACAGTTTGGCTTTAGGAAAGCCACTTCACCTCTTTTTCACCCTTGGACAAGATTCTTATAAAATAGAATAATATCTGGCACTAATCTTGAGTGGAGACATTTCACACACATTACACAAAATGAACAGGACAAAATGGCATTAGTGGGCAAAATGGCCCAGCTAGCTCTGCTCAGGAATACTGCAGTATCCAACTGTATTGTCTTGGCATGTATTATCATAAAGGTATTGAGTTTGCTTCTTCTTAGTTTGAATGAAAGTAATTATGCAAAATAACTGCAGTTAATCTTAAGCCAATACCAGGATTTTCAAAACGGTGTTGAATCTCAAAACGATTTTTCTGTAACTATGTGATTTACTGAACTGAATGCTTATACCATGTTTTTGATTAAAGACTTGGTGTTCTGAGGGCGGTGGCATCATGATAGCCAGGGATCAGCAGTCTGAAATCCCACTGGAGGTTTTTTACATTGCAAAAGCAGTTCAGAAGTTTGTTCCTGATCTGTCTAAAGAGCTGGTGGTCTCTGAACCCCTGTGTACTGGTCACGTTACTCTTAGCTGTGTCACAGCAATCTTCAGCTGTTCCTGGGGTTTTGTTGCAGGATGGTCCCGACGTCAGTGGAGAGGCTGCGGGAGGGCCGGGGGATGCTGGAGAAGGTGCTGCGGAGCGGTGCAAAGGTGTCCCAGAGACACGAATCCTCCCCTACCCGGGACAGTGCTCTTGAGAGAGATGCAGGTAGGACGGTGAAACTTTGGGACGTTTGGTTGGTGGGAAGTGATGTGCTTGGATAACTGCCAGCACGTCTGTGAAGTTGGCTAGTTGTACCTTCATCTTTAACATTATCAAAGCTGCCTTCTGCAAACCATACTTTACTGTTATTCAGATATTGCTTGAGCCTGTATCCCTCTTCTGTTAGACCTGGAAGACCTCTAGATTTTTCCAGGGATTGAATTCAAGACTGCCTGCACCTTGACTCGGACAGGGACAGCTTCTTTGTCCTTGGACAGATAGGTTAGCACCTCCTATGCTCTGAAAGAGCTATCATTTAATGCTCATTGGGTGAACATTCAGACAAGTGTATTACCTTGTTTCTGAGTATTTTAGGGCAAGTATGTATTTCCTTCATTCCAAATCAGACTTTTCCCCAGTTGCAGTAAGGTGTGTTTGAGACCAGCTTTGAAAATTGACTTCTCATTCAGAGTTCTCCTGGTTTTGTACACCTAAGTGCATTTTTCCAGTGCTTTTTCTTCATCTTGTCTTGAGAAGAAGTCCTCTTCCCTATCAAATATGTCACAGTTTCATGGGACCCCATTGGGAGTCTTTTCCCTGTCCTTCCCATACCAGTGGAAGTGGCTTTCTTGGTTATTTTTAAAATTAGAAGGGTAGGCAAAATCCAGGCTCTTGGAACAGGCCTTTGCCCAGTGTAACCTGTATAGCTCTGGCTCTTTAGTGTCACCCAAGAATTAGGATGGAGTTAAACTTTAATCTGCCGCAATAAATTCTTTCTTGTTACATAAACCCCATCCCATTCTGAGCTGTGAAAACCTAATGCTGCAGCTGACAAAAGTCATCTTGTCTCCTTCATCCTAGCACAGCAAAGTATGTTTTTTCTTCTTTTGCTTGCTCTGGCAGTTTCTTCAGTAGCTTGTTTAGATTCTTGTTTAGATTTTTTGAGCCACCTCCCCTCCCCCAGTTGTTGCTCTGGTTCTTAGTGAAACAAATGGGTGGCTGAGTCCCTGCTGTTCCTGGTAGCACCTGGAGGAGTTGTGAAGATGCACATTTTCACTTGATGTGAAAGTGACACATACCAGTAATAGATAATATTAACAGGAACTAAAAAATCCCAAAGTTGGAGGGTTTGCTGATGAGGCATGTAGCAATGAAATGGAATTTGTGTGCATTGCACGCTTCTGAGAACTGCAGCTGCTCTCAGCAAAACATGTCACTTCATATATGCTTTAGGTTGACACAGGCCAGTACAGCCAAGAAAAGCAGTTATTCATCTCCTTCCCTTGTGCAGGTATTGAGAATGGGAGGGGGAAATGTAGACTCTAGCTGTTAAGATTATATAAAACAAATTCAAGAAGGTCAGTTTATTTACCCTTTGTAATTCAGTCTTTCAGTAGTCTTTAACTTGTCAAGGTTTCTTTCTGAGAACAGGCACTGCCAGTAAATTGTGCAGCCCTACTGGTGTGCGCAGCCTTTTAAGAAACAGTCTCTTCCAGAAATCTTTAGATTTCTTCTGATTCTCATACTCAACTTCAGTTAATCACAACGATCTCCTGGATTGAACAATCTCTTCTGTGCGTGACTTTTTAACAAAACTTGTGAATGCCCCAAAGTTCTGAATTTTGCCATTCTGCAGTACTTGGAATGTTACCAAATAGCCACTTGCTGCATTGATGTAATTTCAGAAATGGAAGGTGGCACAGGACACGTGCTGGAAGCTTCATGCCCCAGTCTCTGTGCAGGCCTGTGCCCTGAGGGAATTTCTGAGCCTTGAGAACAGATGAGCTACATCCAGATCCCTCTTAGCTAAGCCAGCACAGTGGTATAGCACAGAGAGGACAATGGCAGCAGAATCACTGGCACTGATGCTTGTGCCAGCACAGCTGGGGCAAAGCCAGACTTGTCTGGCAGAAGTACAGGGCAGGCTGAGGCAGCGTGTCCTGTTCCATGACTGAGACACATCTGTCATATCAATTTGATACTAATACCAACACTGTTTCACCAAGACATTTCAAACGTGGCTGCTGAGAATCCCTGAGATGCTGCAGATAAACAGTTCTGTCTCATTAGTCTGCAGCAGAACTCTGATGTGAAATCATCTAGTCCCAGCACCTTCACCCCTCCTGCAGAAAGCAGGAGACCAAGACCAGCTGTCTTGGTCTTTCACATATCTGAAGTGGATCAGTGTGTGCTATGTGCTGCTGGTGCCCTTCAAACCTCAAAACATTTTCGTTATCTTGGCTGGTTACAAAAACAGGCATTTCTGAGGTCTAAGAGTATCTCTGTTTGTAGCAGCTCAGTTGGCTTGTAAACGATAGTCCCCAAAATGGCAGCACGGGATGTCTGTCTTTGGAAACATCTGGATCTGCCTTTGAGGAAAACCTGCCACAGGATCCTGCTGATAGCCCTCTAAGAAGGGCAGTTTTGTCTCCTGAGCTGGAACTGTATCCAGTGTGGATTCACGACTGAGTGAGAAATTGCCGAATCCTTAGAAACCATCTTCTACCTCTCATATCCTACTGAAAAGCCAGGGGAGCCTGTGTCTGTGCATTATGTCTAGGTGTGGTCATTCAGACAGGCTGGTCCCAGGCAGGTGGGCTTTGTGATAAACCAGAGCGTACTCGTGTGAGGGGAGCAGCCATTCTTACACACGTGGCTGTTCACACATGTTAAGGTTTTTACAATTGTCTTTTGCTGGGTTTCTTCAGTTTCTGAAATGCTGGGGGGCTGGACTATGTGGTGTCGTTTGAGAGGGAGCTGCTGTTGCCTCGGTCTGGGGAGTGAGGTTTAACATCTTGCCTGTACATGGCAGATGCAGCAGAAGGAGACACTCCAGAAGCCCACAAAGGACCAGCAGTTTACAGTCCT
>VYZQ01014485.1:13295-31427 GCA_013400655.1 Mystacornis crossleyi | reverse complement strand
CTGCACTGGGGCGGCCTCACGTCCTTACCAGCTATTTCAAATTTGAGATGTGCTATGAACATGGTGACTCCAATTATGATTTTGATGGTGACTAGAGTGGGGAAAATAGAAAACAACCTTTGAAATTTCAAATGGGACTATCCAAGTAATTAGATTTTTAAATGAAACAAAATAAGAGTAGTGCTTTATGTACAGTATGTTCTATGGACTGAGGTTTTGCTGGCCAAACAACACTACAGGGTGAGGTATTTCAGGAATCCAAAAGGTAATTAATCAATGATTATATGATGACTAATGTCAAGTAACAGTAGCATTAATTGCTGCAGAAGAAAAACCTAAAAAGTCCAATCAACTAAGACATGGAAACCTGTTCTCAAATAGAGAAGACATCCCTATAGAATTGTTGTAATATACATGAGTAATATACAGATTCTAAAGCTTCATACAGGCCAGCAAACCTTAATTCTTTTAGTTGTTCAATTGACTTCTTCAGGATCTTGTTTTTCCCTCAGGAAAAGCTGCATGACAACTGTAACATACACAGCTGTGTATATTACAGATGCATAAAATGAAAACAAGGCCAGACAAACTTAGTGGAAGTAACAGAATATTAATATTTTCTGACATAATTTCTGGCTTTATGCATGTAAAGTCCTGGAAGTTAAATCTAAAAAAATAAAACAAAAGCCTAATCTATTTAAAATTTCATCTAAAAGAGGACTTCACAACACAGAGCTTCTCAGAGGATTACATATGCTTGTCAGGGAGCATCCTGAACTATGCTGGAAGGAATCTAGGACAAACTGATTGCACTGTTAAGGTGCTGCCTTATGGTTGAACTTAGAACAGCTGGGACCTTTTGTTTGTGTTGCTGCAAGCTGCACCTAAACGATCATATTGAAGTACACTACATATATTTTGTATTTCTATATTAAAATAGCAATTTAAATTTATTTTATTTAGGAAGAAAGCTGACATTTGATCCAGAGAACTATTAATCAAATCAGATGGTGTCTTAGCAAGCTATTCAAGTGGGATGCTTATGCTCGCTTTCAATTTAAACTACAGAATAGATTAAAACAAATTAATTACATCCTCAGAAAGTATTTTTTTTTTTGCTAGTAGAAGATTTGTACGTCAATATAAATAGCTCATAAAGAAGCTTAGAGTTAATTCAATCATATAAAAAGAACTGCCTCATAAAACCAATCTATTTTCTAGCTGGAACAATATCCACTTACAGCCTAATTTTCAGAGACACCAATTAACCTAGTGCACCCCAGAAAACCTTGTGCTTATTTTCTCTTTCCTTCAGGAATGTCATCTTTTCCAGCACTAATCTTTGGGTTTCCTCTGGAGAGTGATTTGATACCACATATCTGACACTGCAAAACTGCAGAGGTGGAAACAACACAAATAAACTTGAGGAAATGAAAAAGGATTTAAGGAAAAACAACTGACATAGTTCTCATGATCAAAATGTCTAGTAGTTACAGGACAACTTAAGTTGCAGAGACAATACATAACCTATGCTCGCATTTCTTGTGATGGTCTTGTGACCGTCTCCATAAAAACTTTCAGAACTACAATGTTAAAAAATCAGTAAAGATGGCATAACCAAGACTTTATAATCAATTTAATTTTCTTAAAAAATTAAAAAAATAAAATCACAATTACATTTTTAGTATGAAATGAAAAGTTTGGAAATTATTATTTTACACTGGTCACATATTAATTTGATACCTAATATATATATTACATATAATTATACAATATATTAAATTATTTAATAATATATTGTAATAGATAATGCAATCTACCTCGTGCACTTATGTTTTCTTTTTTAGCTGGAGAAGTGTGTTGGAATAAGTATATTACACAAAAAAAAAGCATTTTCTCTTTTACTACCTTTGTAAAAATAAATTTGCCAAAGTGAGAAGACCATAATCAGAATCACTGTCTGAAATACATGCAGGTTTACCTATGTGCTTTACCCAGCAACAGTCAGACCTCCACTGTAATTTTCAAAAGTGCAGATAAACTTTACAGAACAGCAGACACGTAGGAAGAGTGATCAGGGACCAACACAGATCCTGTATCAAAGATTGTTCCCTTCTTTAGATGACTTATCCCGGGCTATTCAAAGCTTACATAAGCCTCTTTTAGAATGTTTTTATGTATCTAAAGACAGGAAGCAATCAGTTCATGGTCACAGAGGACAAGAAGTAATAAAGGATTTTAGTTAAAAATATTCAGACTAGATATTAGAAATGTGTCTTTTAAGACAGACTTCAGGCACAGACAGCCTGTGGAGGTTGTGGAATATCCGTAATTTCTTAAATACAACAGATACTTCACAGGTATTGAGACAGAACTATAAATTAGTGCAGGTATTGGGTATGGGAGAATTAGACGATTTTCTAGGATCCCTTTTAGGTAATGATTGAAAATTAGGTTTATTTTATATTCTGATGGTTTATATTCTGATGGTATATTATGTTTAGGGTCTGGAATAAGTTTTAAGGACTAAAGAGTAAATTTTTGGGACCACTTTAATGTATTTGTTCCCTGTTAATGATTGATAATGCAATTTGCAGAATAAATAATGTCATAAACTGTTGCGGCAGATGAGCCAGCAATGGTGGACATTGGAGACCTGAAAGGCTTCGAAGCAGGGGAAGCTTGTTGGTGGGACAGCTCCGAGGTTTAAATCCACTCCCTTGGTTAGGGTGAGAAAGAAAGCCGCCCCAGCAGGCATTGCGGTTTTATGTAGATTTGGGTTGTCTGGCTGGCCCATTGTCCTGACGCCCCTTTTTATCCCTTTTGGGGGATTTTGTTTTGTTTGGTTTTGTTCTGGTAAGTTCTTCTTTCCTTGTTACCTCACTGGTCTCTGGTTCTCCACTCCTTCCCTCTTCTCATTTGTTGTTGTTGTATCACCCCACCTTCTCTCCGCCCCTGTACCCTCAACATTATTGGTTGTTGATGCTCTGCCCACCCCAATTCTGTTCCCCTATATAAGTGTATCTCCTCCCTAATTCAGGGTTCTTCGTCCCTGGATCACTCTGCTGTGACAAATAAACCCCCTGGAACTCTGTGTGAAGAGCTCCTCCTGACTCTTTGCCTCTGGTTACGCACGTGAGCCATTCAGCTCTGTGTGTGTGTGTGTTTGTGCCCGCACCTGCACGGGTGTGAGAGTTTGCTTGCTAGTGCGTCTGAGCGGCACCGCCGAAGCGACCGTCACCTGGGGCGCTTTTGGGAAGGATGCGGCAACTCTACCATCTACCACCACACTGCGTCAATTAACAACAATAAATACATAATAATGCAGTCTAATGAGTTAAGTTATGCTAGTCAGATATGGGACTAAATGCACTTTGAAGGTTTATAGAACAATTCAAAAGAAATTCTGCTTTGAACTGGATGGTGAAAGATACAATATCACCAAAGAAAAGGGATAGCCCTCAACCAATAGCACTAATCCCAGACTTCACTATATCATTTAGCAACACATTTTATTCTGAAGACGTAGAGAGCCACATTTTCTGTTCACTTTTTGGTGCACAGAGTAAGTTTAAGATGCAAAGTTAACTTGCCAAAGACCTTCTGAAGAAATTTGAAAGGTCAGACAAAACCTGTTAGGGGAAAAAAAAAAAATCTGTCTTTAAAGTTAAATTCATTTTATCACTCAGTGTCAATTGAAAAATCTCCCTCTAGGAAGACTGCTTTTTATAATTGATGAAGTTCTTAATGTGACAGACGTTGAGAGCCATGATTGATTATGTACCATTTTTATATATTGCAATATATTGGTGTCAGTGATTGTATAAATCAGATTGCTAATCCAAGACACAACATGCAAATTTCCTTTACAAGGACACTACTGCTAACAGCTACTGAGAAGACTCTGTCCAGTGTCTAGCAGTTTGGATTTATGGTTGGTTAATGGGAAAAATGTTATGTCTTCCCTCTCCAGTAACAAAAGAAGCTACTTCACTGTTGCACAAGCCCTTCTTCACCTTGGATTCTTCTGGAAAACTGCATTTTGATTAATAGTCAGTATTTCTTGCCTACGTTCCTTTTTACTTAAAAGCTTGTAATGCAGTAATTTGCTGTAGCTCCTTTAATTTAGTGGAAACACTGATATAATTATTTTAATCCCTTCCAACACTCCCTGTATTGAATGCCTGTTTATCCATCTTTTTAAGTTTCCTTTTTGTGTTTTAAGCTAGGTCATGCAAGAAGCACAGAGAATACAAGGCACCAAACCAAGGCGTTACAACAAAGGACACACTCATTTAAAGAGCTGTCCAACTGCTGCTTATTCTGCAGACCTCAGTGAAGCCAAAACATCTGTTAGCAGGCAGACCCACAGACCGTATTCCAGGGCAAATCTGCCTCTGGAGTAAGAGGGAAAACCCTGGCTGCAATACTGAGTGACACTACAGGAGGTCTGTTATCTTCCGGAAGCACAGAGCCAGGTCTTGAGAGTAGTCTGGGTTAGGCTGCCCATCCCAGAACACTTACTCTCACCTTCTTGCTTAGGAGTGGAAAGGGGTCTGTGTAACAACTGAAGATGTTTGTGCCAGCTGAACCCTTGAAAAAGTATGACCACACAGCTGCTCTAAGTCACTGAGTTCTGCTTCAGATGGTTTTGTGATGATTTATATCTGCTAAGACTCTCCAAAATCATTTAAATCACAGAGCTGCCTAACTGTAAAGAGAAGATTGAGTAGGCAGTGATGATTATGCTTACGGTTATTGTTTTGTCACATGAAACGGCAAAAGCATTTCATGAATGAGTCATGGTGAATTATGTTTAAATTATAGATTGTGACTCACTGATTTTCACATTGTTTTATCCTTCCAGCGATCTTCTCTAAGAATCTAAGAGACAAGAAAGAGCCTGCTCTGTCAGGCCTGGAAAATAAGAAAAGGCCTATTCATCTACACCCAACCGATCAGAAGGGCTAAGAATAAGGAGCAGATCACCCTAACCAAGGAAAGAAATTAGATGGTTTTTTGCATCTTTGACGTGTCACAGCTTGGGGGAGCTACATGCTGGAAAATCTATACAAATCCTTCTTGAGTAAGTGACAGAACAATCCTATATATGGCATCCCAACATCAGAAGCTGTATTTTTCTTGCTTGGTCTTGACTGCTTTCATCACTAGAATAAACCAAGCTAAATCAATCATCTCTCTGAAGGAAGAAACAGAGTTTTGTATTAATAAAATTGACCTTTCCTAGCCACAGTATTTAACCCTCCATAAATTCCTGGCCCATTTTTTGTCTCTCCAAAGTAAAGAGTCTTCAACATTACTCTTTACTTTGGACAATACAACTCATGCCAGTACTACCTAGTGTCCTAGTAGTCCCATGTTAGCTTGTAGCACCAAAGACACTGAGAACATGCAGAAACTGACCTGCTGTAGAAAGGTGATAAATGTAGCTCATACGGCAGCATGTGTTTCTATGTGACACATTGCTAACTGAAAGATAAATTTTATGGCATTAAAAAAAAAAAACAAAAACAAACCCATACATAGAAAACTGTCTATATACCTATTCATGTATAGATAGTATTTTTATCTCTACAGAGGTAAATATAAACAGAAAATACATAGATATATAGAGGTATCCATATATAAAGTAGATATCAGTAGATATGTAGTGGAAATACACACAAATGAATATACTGAAGATCTATTTTTTATATAGATATCTATACAAATATATCTAGACATATCTATTTATACAGATATACTNTTGGCTTCCACTGCCGCTGGCTCAGCCGTCACAACAATCGAGACCTAAACATATGTACAGAATATGTATCTATATCTATAAAATACACAGGTATACTATAGATTTAGCAAAATAGATCGATATCTGAGATACATCATATTGATTTCAGAAAAAAAAGGCATCAATATGAACTGTGACATGTGAAAACACGTTTTTAGTGAAAACTCAATAAAGAAAAACACATCATACCTTGGGTTTTAATAGAATATTTCATCTCAGTGGGAAGCTTGTCCTTAATACTGAACAAAACATTAAGACTTCCAATTTAAAAATACAGCATGTTCCAAATTACTAGACAATATATTGAATTTCTCTTCCAAGATTTGGCTTCTCTGAGCATTCTGAAATCAACAGAATCATCTTGGGTTTATGCTAGTGTTTTTGATGTATATTCATCTAGTGAAAGTTACTACACATCACTGAAAAAAAAAATCTAAGATATTTGGTAAGCCAGATGAATGTTTCAGCAGTAGATTTCATACACAGACCAATCCAATCACCATTATCGCGTTGTGTTCACGTATTCAAAGGCCGGCTCAATGGTTGCTTTATAATGAAAGCTTATTCTTTGGTTAAGTCCATTTTAGTCCGTGGGCAAAAGCCTGAGAGATGCAGCAAAGGTTCGCTTCAAACCATTGGCAGTAACAGCGTAACAGCAGATAGCAGCAGCAGCAGCAACAACATAGGATGGTAACGGCCAGCACTCGGACCCTAAAACTAACACGCTTTATTTCTGAATTATCCAATGAGAAATTAACACGACTTTCACGACCACCTATTTTGACCTATCCAGGCCGAATTCTGATTTATGGTGATGGTCGTAACTTTTACATAAAATCTACGCAAATAGTTTTGTCTATGCGCACATGGTTCTATCTTTTTTTTATGCAGGAATACTAAACTATAGTAGCTATGTTTTGGTTTTGTCTAGAACAGAGCTAACTTTGCAAAAGGCGAGATTAAGGTGTTTTTACTGAGTCTAAGGACTTCTGAAGCTGCTCTAATGCAGCCTGCTTTTTATGCTTAAGGCACTTAGAATATATTTCTACTTATTGAACTAAAGCTTACACTTTTGATTCAGCCTGTGTGACTCTATGTGCTTTGTCCTCTATGTGCTTTCTAGTATCAACGCCTGAGTGTAAGAGGCCTAAAGGAGTAGGAGCTGGGGCAGGCATTCCAACAACCATTAAAAAGCTTAAGGGATAAAATACTTCAGTTCAGTAATAGAAAATGGGTAGAACTTCTCAGTGCTGTAAGCAATCTGTTACATTAGCCTGGAATCTCAGCTTACTGCTCACTTTGAACTTACAGAGCTACTAAAAGCCTTTGTTTTAAAGGACATCTGTAATTATTACTTATTTTTCTCAACTTCAAGCCTCACTAATTTAAAAGTTTTAAGGCTAGGAGGCCTCTATGGTATGAGGTACTTACTGACTGAAGTTTATGAGCTGCAGCAAAAGTAGCTCTGTCAAAAAAAAAGTTAACAGCAGGAGAACTTCAAGAAGGTAACATAAAAACACACTGCTCAGGAAGCCAGGTGGCTTTCCACAGGTGACCAAGAAGCTGTTTTACATGAAGTATCAGTCTCTGTTTTCTGTTGTGTTTACTGAGCTCGAAACCCATCACATGGCTTGGGATCTGAAAGGGATGACCAGGCTCCAGGTACCAGGATGAAGAAACAGCTTACTGAGGAGCATGCACACAAAAGAAGGTAGCCACGGTCAGTCTCCTGGGAGGATAAGAGGTTTGGCTTACAAGGAGAACCCTGCCTGCACAGGGCTGAAAACTAAGTTTTGCAGGATGCCAAGTAAGCTTCCTACCTATTATGCCCCTGCAGGCAGAGCTTTCCTTTTAAGCTTTTCCAAGATTAAATCAGGAAACAAGTAGTAAGAAACTCTTCTCTGTCCTTTCCAGTCCTGGGGGGTTCCTCCTACCCCTTTGCCTCTGAAGCCTGGCTGTTTGCTCCCTGCAGTCTCCCACCTCTGCACAGCAGTTACCTGCCATGCTCCCTTACTACATGAGTAAGCTCAGCTGCTCACCAGACAGGAACAGCGTCTCCTATGCACTTGTTTTTGGGAACACTTCAATTTATACTCCATGACTCAACATCCATAAACATCACTTAAACAATAAAAGTAAAGTACTGTTCTCAAAGAACAGAAGGGAAAAAACCCAACCAAACAAATGGGCTTTACAATATTAACTTCCTGACTGTGTCCATACTATCCATGAAGAAGACTGTAAGTAGTTAATGGGCAGAGGGATGAAGGTGTTGGGCAGATAGGCAATGCATTTATCAAAACCTAAATTTATATGGACCTAAGTCCTTAAATAGCTTTCACTTATGCCAACTAAGTCAAATTACCAACTTCCTGAGTTTTTCAAGATTTAAGAACTTTCTGAAAGAGTTGTTGCAATCCAGGAATTCACAGGCATAAGGTAGCATTTCACTACCTACAAGCTGAAATCCTGTCAGAGATGCTCTGCCAGGATTATCTGTTCATTTTAAAATAGCATTAAAAAAATCAATACAAAAGATAAAGAAAATCCTGTTGACATAACAAATAAAAGGCATACTAAAAATCTTAGAACCATATGAGGCTTATAAGCAGAGGAAATAGTTATGTAATATTTTCAGAAGCACCTCCAGTCCATGTAAGACCCCTCTTGTGGGCTAGAACCTTAGCCTGAACAAAAATAGAACACACTTTTTTCAAAAGAATGCTGGAATTAAGTTGTATATATGTCCAAGAATCCTAGATCTATTCCTATACTTTTGGAGACTGTGCTGCCATCTTCAGCAGCTATGGTTCAGAAGGATTTAAGACTTTAATGTATTTGATAATCCTGCTCTAGAATTTTTCATTCTGAGGCTTAGTATTCTATAGAAATTGATGAATACATAACTAAAAATACAAAGTATTTCACATTACTCCTCAGCAAGAGACATAATTTGCCCTGGATATTCTAAGACTTGTACTGTGTTTAATATATTGAGTTTCTCTGAAGTATCACAGTTAAATTACCTTTTCTGTATGACAAAAGAAGTGAGGGGCTATCATCTTTAAACAGAACAAAATAAATAAGGGCACAGAAATCAAAAGAAAGTTAGAGGAGAAATATTTACGTTTTATTATCTGGAGCTTCACTCCAGATAATAAAATGTCTGAAATTGAGCATTATGTTTTATTACAGACACATTCAGCAAGGAAAGTAATTATACAAAAAAGAAACGAGAGAAAAATTTATTTCTTTTTCTGTATATGCTTAGAGAGGGTTAGCAAGATAAGAGAACAAGACCTTCCTCAGAAGGAAAAAAAATGTCTCAAGATTCATGATATGACTGTGAAAAAACAGATGGCACTGTAAATGTCACTTAGAGTCAGGTGTCCTAATTATGCCCATCTGTATGGTTTATGCTTGAAATTTGTGAGTAAAGTCACATCATTATGCCCATGCTTCAAATTCCATATATTAAGCCAGCCTTTCCAGGATCAAATTATTTCCACAGAAAACATTTTTCTACCAGAAAGCATGTATGAAGTTTGAACAGGACACAGTTCATGGGCTTTAGGCTGCCAGTCAAAGAAGATTGAGTGAGTATTATGTACCACCTTGATACTCAGTCACTTAAAACAAATAAAAAACCCCAACAACAAACCCACAAATGAAACAGCCTCACTGAATAAGAAAAAAATTAACAGTAAATATTTTTATTATTAACAGTAAACTATTTTTCACTTTGCTTTTAAGGTGCAATCCTTCCAACCCTCATCAAATGAAAGAGGAAGCTGAAGTGGAAATCTTTAGAGAATGGCTTCAAGAGTAAAGAATGTCTTCCGTACAAAGAGAGAACAGGGATTTTCATTTTGCAAGAGGCTATCAAGAAGGACAATGATAAAACTCCATATAATCATGACGAACTAGAAGGCACCAAACTGATTAGCTAGGAGACCAAGACACCCCAAAAGACTGCCTTGCACACAGATTTTATGTCATGAAATCAGCTAATGCAGTGTACTTAGTACAAGAGACTCAATCCTAGTTCATTGTACTTGCTTGAAAATGTTTGAATTTGTGTTTGGATAATCTACACAACTGTTTTAATTTCACTCAAGAGAACAACTTGACTTTTTGCAAAACTGGATTGACGGTCTCACTGCTCGCTCCATCAGCAGGCTCACCGTTCCAAGCTTTGGAATGCCTCGTGCTGGCAGGAGAGACAGCACGAGTAATCCAGGAGCTTCGGCAGCTCCGAAATGCGGAGAGCAAGAGCTGTTAAATCAGCATCATAAGCAGAAGCAAAGACGTAGAAATAGAGTCCAGACTCCGTGCCTACATTCCTGTTTTCTTTATTCCTCCCATCCAAACGGGGGACGAGAGAGCTGTTCACAGAAGAGGAGGACTGGAGAAAGAGGGCGGGTGACCCCTGACCAGGAGCCTTTATTTGGGGGAGGGGAAAGGGGCGAGCAGGGGGCGGACCCGAGGTAGCCAGCCAGTCGGACTCTGCTTCGGAGGAGTCCGCGCTACTTTCGAGTTTTACCCGCACTTGGAACAATGGGAGCCCAGGGAAGTCACAGCCACACGGCAGGGGGCAGCCCGGGCATGTCCAGGCAGGTCCCGGTGGGCTGGGGCCAGGGGGGACACTTTGGGCAGACAGCAACACTGGATCATAACACAAATAGCAGCATTGTAGGAAACTGTGTCAAAACCCTCCTGTTTCATTCTTTGGGACTTGCTACTCGGAATTGAGATATACATATAATAGTCTGTGGAAATATTTTTTTAACAGAATTTTTGCCAGCATAAGAAAAATTCTGTGAATCTAGATATCTTAAAATTATTCTCTGTCAAACTGTTAAATTGACAAGGGAGGGTTTGGAACTATTCTAAGACAACTATCTGATATTAGGAAGCATGATATTTATTGATTAATAAAATGAATATTTCTTGGTTTCTTATATTTGAATAGCCTTTATACATCCAGAAATATACTGGATATATACATAAATACATTCAGAAATTCATCCAGAAAACACTAGTCCATTTTATCATACTCAACACACCTCAAATACAACAAAATCATTGGCAATAGATCAAACTAAATAATTTCTCAAGCCACATAACTCTTAGGAACAATTTGTTCTGATCCTACTGACAAATGAAAAATGACCATTAGATCAATATAAAGCCTCTTTATGTGAGATAGGACAAGCTAAAAACCGAGATTACCAGAATTCAGAACAAAAAATACTATATTTTTTCTCAAATCAGTTAAAAGGTGAGAGTAACGCTTCTCTAATACCTACATAGAGCAACAGCTATTTCAAAACAAGAACTTAAAATCTGATCAGCTGGGCTGCAAATGTTCCACCCATCCGATTGTAGATATTCTTCTAACTATGTAACGATTCTCATAACTGGAACACAGTGTAACAATTCTGAATTGATTATGGACTGGATGTCAAGAGTATTTAAAATGTTTGCAGCCTGAATATTATAAAAGTATAGCAAGAAACATAACATTTAATGTTCATAGACTGAGAGGAGGTTACCTTAGTCTATTATTCATTTCATGTACTTCCTTGGCACCAAAATATTTCTTTTCATAAAAGTAAGCATAATACATGAGCAACCAGAAGTATAATGGATGCAATGAACTTTTTTCTTGAGATCTTGGTTATCACTAAATTTTGTCAAAATTGCAGTTGGGTTGACTACTTGACATCCAAATACTGTTTTCTGTATATACACCAAATCCTTGCAGTGGTATTAGTTCTTATGATAAGTTTTTTCATAGAGCATATGAAGTAAATGACAAGTGGGAGGTACTGAGAAACATTAAATGCTGATGGGAGTGTAAAGGGTCTAGAGAGATTTTCTCGCTGAGTATTTTTCTCAGGTCTTATCTGTGACCTCTTGCAGTGCAGAGGCTGAAAGAGGACTGAACACACTGTTTAGGGAATTAACAGACAAAACTTTCAGAGGTCTTAGACTCAAGACCATATTTGCAAACATCTATTCATAAAGGCAAAAAAGCTTCAGTGGAGTTTCACAACATTCAGCAAATGCAAACGTGAAGCAAGCATTACCGAGATTTACTCTGACAAGTGACAGAATATGGCCTCAAATCAACTTTGTAGGACAACTCCAGGAAACTGCAGTAGTCTTCTCTGAATCCACTGCAAAATCAAGTGTGACAGGAAACAACTGAGAAGGAAGCTTAAAAAGCAATTATATGATCTGATTTGACTGTGAAAAATGCAGAGAACTTCAATTCGGATAATTCTGCTATTTTTGTTGCTACAAATATTTTCTGCTACTACAGCAATCAATACAAGAATGAGAGAGACGAACAAGGTGAACCTGAGTAAAATATGTTAGGTTGAAAAAATGGCTTCACACAGCTACTCATCTATATCTAGGTTTTCCTAATTTAAAACATTTATATTTTAAATAATTAAATAATAAATTTTAAATAATAATTTAGATGGACTGTGCAGGGAAGTACAGTGTTATCTGTAGCCAATATTATATATATGACAACACATATAAGTTAATGTTATTATGCTGATAAATGTGAAGTTCAGACCTCACTTTCAATGAAGTCTTTAGCTGCAAATAGTATTTAAATTATGGGAGCCCATGGTATTACTTTCTTTCATAAAGTCTGTGTGTACTGAGATTTGTTAGACTGCTGTGGGGAAAAAGTCTGTGGAAAGTGTTTTGAAGAAAAGCAGTTGCTTGTACTGAGTGAAAATAATTTCACTGAGAGCTGCTAGAAAGTGTTTTGAGTCAGGGATTTAAATTTTTCTAGTCTGAAACATTAGGTAAAATTTTTTGAAGATATATGAAGCAGGAAATGTCAAAATTATGAAAAACATAAAGGTGAACAATAATTTGAAGATGAGTTAAGAATTTAAAATTCAGACTCCTGATTTAGGTTACAAGAGTTGTGGCTAGCAAGTCTCTAGAAACCTAAGGTCAGTACTTGTAGTCAAGAATAGAGTATGAGTAGTGCACTGCTATGGCCTCAGGAATCACAATGTTACTGATTTGTCAACAGTTCGTTGTAAGTTTCAGGTTAGGGAGAGTCTGAGCCTATTTTTTTTTACAGGATGCTAAATCATTCATCTCTTCCTATAATCTAGCTTTTAGCATTTGACTGTATTGAATCACATAGCTAAGAGATTACGTCATAAGCAAAATTCCCCAAATGAGAAGAGATTGATTAATTCTGGACCTGCTTACATCCAAAGCCCCAGGTATCTTATGATCTTTTGCACTTACACAGTCATGATATTGTGGCAGAACATGTCTACCCCCTCTCTACCACAGATGGTTGGTGCACGTGCAAGAGATAACTCGGGCAGGTCACAGGCCCAGCATGGGCCATGTCTGGCACCAAAAGGGTTGAGGCACATCTTACATCAATCTGGAAAGGAAATGCGTGAAGAGATGAAAGAAATACTCTTGATCAAAAGACACGGTTCTTACGTCTATGAAAGCCCACACAATTATCACAGAGGCAGAAGTCTCTTACACACTCCCCGGAAAGGTGTGAGAAGATTTCTCCCTGGAGCCTTGAATGCAAGTCCAGGTCCCTTTCCCCGGGAATTGAGAGAATGGATTTTTTGATGTGCACCCCTTCAAGAATTGGTAGTAAGAAATATTGGATCCTAAGTTATACTGTTTCTTAGCTAGCTGTAAGTTTCATGGTACCTTTAACTCCACATGTAATACTAGTATTCCCTTTTTGTCTTATCCCTGTGTAGTAATAGTCTATTTTAAGTCTTATGTTGTTAGTTTAGTGTCTATAAATAAATAATTCATTTTATAATAGATCGAATCAGCCATTATTAAAGAACTTGTGAATAAGAGTGGATCTTGGGGTACTGGACACCTCAGTAATGTGCCTGCCTGCTGCAAGAGGCCTGGGCAACAGACAGGAGCTGATTTAAACCTACATCATCCTTTCATAACGGATATATAACTTATAACACTAGGAACCAACACACATTGAAAATCATTGGTATTAAAGTACTGTAGACAGTCAGAACCTCTAAAATTTACTTAAGTAAAATATTGTGGGATAAAATCCATTTTTAATGCTACAAGCTAATATTGTCCCGTTATGCATCCAAGAGCTTCATAATCATGCTACCTACTCTGTATTTCATTTATGTAGCCTTAATAATTAGGTTTCCATTTCATACATCACATACTTAATGAAATTTGTGTAGGAAGTTTGGTCTAGCTGAAAGCATGAATAGCCATGAATATTCATGACAAAGGAAATCTTTTTGACATGTAGGACATGAAGGATCTCAAACACCAATAAAATTATCTATTATGAGAAAAAATCCAAGCTACTAGGAAATGCTATGTTTTCATCTTATAAATTACTGACAGCCATAATTTAAATGATTTGGTTTTAAAGCATTTCTTCTCAGAATGAAAATTACACACTTCATTCTGCACAGAGTAAATTTTGTTTTGGATGGTTTATTTCAAATTATTGTGTTCGGGATTAATGAACAAAATTTTATAGGTGTCAAATTAAATTGATTTTGCAGCTCTCTTCTGTCCTGTCAGGCACATATTCCTCATGACTCAAGCTGAATCTGTAAAGCTGATCCAACTGCTTTAACTTCCAAGAATCTTATCACATGAAAATAGACTTCCCCTTTTTCAGAAAAAACAAGTTCCCTGAACTGATAACTTTCTTCCTCACAGATGGCATGGCAGAAAGCCTGCACTTTCCTGACCAAATACCTGCAAGAATCAGGGGACTTGCCAACCACAGGAAACTAACATATAATTCCCTTCTGAGAATCTTTAAACCTGAAATTAACACAGATTACAAACTGCTGTTTCTAGTCTACCGCTGATCTCAGAGATCCACTAGAGACACAGACTCAGTTCACTGCGAAAGTATCCATCCTGAAACATGCTGTACTGAACTTTCAGTATAAAACCCCCTAGTTATTTTTAACAAAACTGGAATGGGCAAAGATTACACATTCTTGGATCTTGCTCTACAGCCATCAATCTGGAATGTAGTTGTATGGCATTTTAAGACTATTCTGTGATTTTAAGAGAAAACTAACAAAACTCCCATGCCTTAGTGACATCTGGCAACTCCAGTTAATAGAGGCAAATGGACCTGGATCTTCAAAGCTTATACATTTCTTTCCATCTGTCACTGACACCTTTTGGAGCACACTCACTCATGGTTTCAGTACCAGCCCTAATGAACTGTTCCTTTGCATTTCAGCCGCTTTTGCATCCTGATCACATCCATCGTGCCTCATGCCCCAGGTCATAGCCCAGATGGATCTGCTGCCTACAGAGGCAGCAAGTGTCAGAAGCTCATACCCCATGAGCAAGTTTGAGACGTTGTGAGACATAAGAGGATATCCAGCCTTCACAGGAAAGGAATTACAGCTAGCAACAGTCACTGCTGAAGGAAACACAGCTTTTACTGTCTTTCCTTCCCCCATCTTTGTGTTCTGTATCAGATGAAACAAGTAATAAACCCCATCTTGTTATACAGAACACAGATCCTGAAGTGTTAGTTTTCCAGCAGGATTTCTCATCATTGTAAAAGCCATATGAAGTGGGCTATTAATCTATGTAATTTCTAACAATATTTTAAAAGTCTGCAATTCACTGCTTTTGAAGAAGAGACTTCAAAGGCCAGACAAATTGAATACATCCAAATACCTACAGTACTGTGTTTGAACAGACACTGAAGAGCACTAAGTTTATAAAGTGATCAAATGTGAGATGCCTTTTCCTTTCCTGGTCAGCTATGGCGGACGCTTGCAATAATCCAGAGAGAAATTGCAAGATATTCTCACTCAACTTGGCTGTCCATTTTTACCTTCCTGTTCCTTAAGCCTAGTCATTTTTTGCTGCTTCATCTTTACCACCTTTACAGTACAGGACTCCAACTGTGTTAGCAGTACCAGCAAAGAAGACCCCAGTGTGATTCAGATCTTCTTGCCCTTTTAGAGACAAGTTACAAATACTTACAGCACTTCTATTCAAAAATCAAAGAACAGAATAAAGTTACAACAGTATTGTAATGACATCTGCTCCTGTTTATTAAAATAACTCCTCAACCAAGATCTATCACATAAAGTTAAGCTTATTTTTGCTACAGCAGTCATGCTCTTAAGCTCACCCTTTGATCCCTTTTTTGCAATTCATTGTTCTTTCTCACAGACTAAGTTTGACTGTTTCTCAATCCACTGAATCCTGGGATTTGCACAGGAATCACCCTGTTTTATTCTTCTCAGATAATTCAAGAAATGCTTGATTTGACTCGATTTAACAATTTCTCTCTTGTTAAAACTTTATCAGGAAAAAACTGTAGAATACATCTTATTTTGGATGGCAGATGTGGTACTAACCACTACTGATTTACATTAGAAAATTTTCTTCTGGATAATTTAAGGGATTAAACTATTAAGTTAAATAACACCACCACCCCAGCCATCAACCACCATCCAAAAACCCCAACCAACCAACCAAGCAAAACAAACAAACAAACAAACAAAACCCCTACCAACGTGGAAGAACATATATGCAAACCAACCCAATGTTTTTAAATTATGTCAGACTTACTACCTAGACAGACTAATTTGTTCATGAGCAATACCTATGATTAAAAGTTCTTGAATTGCTCTGCATCAAACTAAGTTGTCCTAATACACAAAATCTGCCAGAGTAATTGGAAACTGCAGGTGACACACTAAAACAACAACTGGGTTGTGAGATAACAAGATACCGCTCCAGTTTGAACAGCAGCAGTATTTCAGCTGTATTTTATCAGTATCTATACTTCCAGAGGCAGGAGCCTAGAGGACCTTCCAAGGTTACATGTTCTAGAAAATGAACAGTGTCTTCTCATAGAGACCATCAAGGTTTTCAATACATTAGCTCAACCAGTTAGGACTAGCTTGATTTCCCCCACCTCATCCCAAATCTCCAAGTTAACATTTCCTATCATATCTAACCAAACAGGGTCTTCACCTCATTAAAAACCAAACCACCTAATGTTCCTCTCAGAGGGACTCAGGCAGGTCCCACTCCACTCAGGCTATTCTCCATCCCCAAGTTACAGTTCATCCTCTCACAGGCTGAGAGCATTCATCCTCAGGGCAAGATAATCCACTACCTTTCTGACCTGTTTTGCCTTCTATGTTTATGCAATGTGTGGTATAGGCAGTAAAAGTGTCAGTTCTTTCCATGTTCATTCTTGATGCACACTATAAGGGTCCTTTGTAAGTCTGAAGCTGACAGGATTTTGAACTTTGATGCTTGTTTCAGGAGAAGGAAATAAGCCAGCAGTGTTGCCTTTATTGTAGTTTTCACATATTTGGAAAGATCTTAACGATGTGGCCTCATGTGTAGCCAGATAGCTCATTGCACTGAGGTCACTTTTTCATCCCATACTGCACTTACACATTTAATTTATCAAAATACTTGGCTCTTGAAAAACAGTCAGCACAAAACGAACAAAATATAAACATTTTCTGTACGAAATTTTGCTCTGATTTTCAGCTGTACTTTCTTATAACTGGAAATGTAAGCTTTAGGAAACTGGTGCATCCTTTTTAAGTTTTCTCTTGTTTAAGCACTGTTTGCCTGAACGAGAGAGTTCTTGGATCTTAGGAGATCCACTTTAAATTATGCACAGATTTCATATTGTGATTTTAAGACAAATCATTGTCATGAAAGGAAGCTGTAATCATAGCTGATCATTATTTTCATTATTGTAGCTGCAGAAGTTACAGGACCACAGGGCTTTTAAAAAACATAGCATCTTACATTTCACTTTTAAGATTTTCAGCAGAGTACAAACATAAATTCTAACTAAAATTTAAATAATTCCACTGGGGTGCTTCAAATACATGGAAGTTTGGTTCTACTAGCACTTTGTTGAAATATATGCCAAAGGTAATTAAAAAAAAAATCTGAACCAAAACTTGATAAAATTTTTAATAAGATTTTAGAGTTCAGAAAGTTACAACTGTTCATTCCATTCAAGCAAAACCTATAAAAGATACCTCTTTAAGAAAAACCAAGTAAAGATCTTAGAGCTGGGTGTATGTTCAAATGGCTTAATGCCATAATGCTTTTTGGTTTTGTGGTCTGCAAATAGCAATGACCATTTTTTTAAAACGCTGATTTCTATGCTGTTAATATATATATTTAACTCACTGAGGTCATTCATCTGCCTTCCAAGGGCTGGGTATTTTTATTCTTCATGAACAGCATTTACTTCATAGTTTCCCTGAGGTGACTCTTCTCCATAC
>VYZQ01014483.1:31580-43126 GCA_013400655.1 Mystacornis crossleyi | reverse complement strand
CCCGCGCTTCTTAGATACAATTAGCAAGTTCTGTTACAAGCTTGTTGCAAAGTAGTGCCTATCCAGATCCACATATGGAAAGAAAGTGACAAACATCCAAGGCACTCTCTAAATGCCCACAGAGTTGGAACCAAACTGTCCAACGCAATGCAGCTTTACACAGAAATTAAAACTAAACTGTACCGTGCTATGCATGTTTACACAGAAATTGATCCACAGACAAACATAACAATCTCCACTGTGTAAGTATTTTGACTTCTGCACAAAAATGGATATACACAATGTGAGCCGGTACAGAACTGTACAATTACCAAAGTACCAAGCTACACCCCCGTACCCCCGTAACTAAAGACACAGAAGTGTAGAGCTCTACCACTCCATACATGCTGAGATAGAACTGGAGGCAGACAGAGACGTAACTACGTGCAGGCAAAATGATAACATGGTGCATCTAGGGGTAGGAGAAGATACAGAGGGAATGCGGCTGGCCCGTTTCCCCCTGCTCCCCCTCGATGGCTTGGTCCCGCGCAGACGGGAGAGCTGTGAAGCAAAGGGAACACCAGTCACTTGCAACACGCCCTCAGCACTCCTGCAACCTCCCCAGTCCCTTCAAAGCCTCCTAGCCCATCAGGTCCTGCACTGCTGCCATCCCCCTGAGCGTCCCCAGTGCCCTGAGCCCCGCCAGCCCTCTCGGCCCGTGCCTCTTCCCTGCCCACTCAGCCCCCACTGCCATTGCCCTCAGTTTCCTCAGAGCCCTCAGCTCTGCTGCTTCCCCTCAGCTCCCACCGCCTCACCGTCCTCTCGATGTGGTAGGTGGCATCAGCACCTCAGCAGCATGGGGCCTTCAGAGGCACCGACCCACTTGCGGCAGCCCCAGCGCCCTCGGCCTTACCAGCCCTTCAGTGGCTCACCGGTGCCTCAAGCCCCACGGCCCCTGAGGGGGACAGTGCTTGGTGCTTGCGGCACTTCCCGCCACTCCTGTCAGGTGCAGGCAGCCGGGACCCGGGGCTGAAAGTGTTGTTTGGCCTGGCTCGGTTGCCAGCCTGGAGCCCAGCATGGCCAGAGGGGACAGAGGTGGCCCAGAGGGCAGGGCAAGAGGGCACAGGGGCAGCAGAGTGCGGCAAGAGGGCAAAAAGCATCTCCCTCTCCCAAGTGCAAGAGACCTACCTCCTTCGGCATGCACCTAGAACTTTTGAGATAGAGGCCTCGAGATGGAAACCCTGTCTCAAAAGTGCAGCTCTTGACAGCTCCACCGAGGAGTAGAAGGAGAGGCATTGCAGCTGCCCCATCTTCCCAACCTCTCCATCGGCCGCTTTCTTCTGCACAGAGCCATCCTCCTGCAGAGGTACAGCACACGGGCATGGAGGAAGCCAAGGGCTGCAGAGCCCCTACAGCACTGCCATGGAGCTCTTGCCAAACCCTGCCCAGCAGCAGCCCTCGATGGCCCTTGCCAGTGCCGTGGGCTGACTCAGGGCAGTGTGGAGAGAAAGGCAGAGCAGGGCAGAGCCTGGCACATGCATACCTGGCCTTCTTGGCCTGCTGCAGCCTCCTGCGTCATTGGTGTCTTCAGTTGTCTCTCTTCCTCCTCTTCCTTTCGGGCTGGTGTTCTCCGTCTCCGGGCCAGGCCTCTTCTCGCCATCGCTTCCTGCTGCGTTCCTCTGCCTGGGCGTAGCCTGCAATCCTTGAGGTGCATGCTTGGATTAGATGGCCAAAGGCAGAGAGGCACGAGCTAAGTCCCTTCTTGTTGGAGCCAATGCCAGCTCCTGTTACCTGCTTGACTCGGGAAGGCTGCCCAGGGCTTTGGCCTTAGTCAGGGCCTCTGTGGAGCTCTGGCTCTCTTTGCTTGGATGCAAATCTGGAGGTGCCTAAAGCAGAAATTCTGGAGGCGTGTTGAGGTATATTAGAATATTTTGGTGCTCTTAATGTTCTTCTAACTGGTCCTTATGCTTTAAAATTTTATTTAATTATAATTTTTTGTGACCTTTCTTGTGTCATAAATGCTTGCTCATGTGTCTGTGACTTTTATTTTTTGCAGTACACTGTCTTTAATCCAGTGTCCCCATTTGTGAAGCTTTTTTTTCTTTTGCCTTCGTCAGCTACTTGTTAAAAATAGCTACGTTATATTTCCATTAAATATTCATTAAATTAAGTTGTGGCAGGCTATGAGAAACTTCCAATTTAGTAGTTCACTTTCTACACATAACTCTACAAATGAGCAGTCTTCTTTCTTTTCAATAATGCATCACAGGCTTTCTTAGTATCTGTAAAATAATTGATAAGGCAAGAGTTATTTGTAAAATATATACTAGGAAGAGTGAAGTAGATTAGAGGGGATGGTTTTGCCTTGGGGCTTTCTTCGGATTGTGGGAAAAGCACAGCATACTTTGATTTAATTTTTGGGGAAACCTGAAATGCCGTACCTAATAATTCAAAATTTTCTATTTCTGACATATATTATGTATCACTCAGTCTTAAAAATCAGAGCAGGAAAACACATCATAGGCTTTATTCACCCTTAAACCATTGCAGGGCAGTAAATACGCCTGGGCCACGGGCAAGGCTCAGTGATGTTTTCGATCTATACAGTTTATCTTCTTTTGTTGCTAACACACTGATACACCTGTGGATGTGTGTGTGCCCAGCCTACAGCTGGAGGCAGGACTCCCATCTGTGCAGGCAGAGCTGAGCTGGTTGGAGCAGCAGTGACAGCGGAGGTGAATTGGCTCAGGCTTCAGCACAGCTCAGAGTATCTCTCTGAATTCCCAGGGCCAGCCTGTGCTATTGACCCCTCCCTGGCACAGTGACTGAAGACATTAAAGCCAGCTTGGTTTGCTGTAGGCATTATCAAACAGCTCCCTCTGCAGTGCAGACCTGCCTCAGACATTACTCTAGTTCTGCCAGAGGGGTGAACAACCCGTAATGAGGTACTGCAGGTCCAGCCCTGAGCAGCTGGGCTGCTCCATGGGTAACAGTGCCACCAGGCAGTGACATCAGCCTGGTGCCAGTCTCCTGTTTCCCCAGCTCTGGGCATGTATGGGCTTCTGTGTAAGCCTCTGTATCCCAGGTTACACATTCTGTGCCTCTTGTGTAGCACCTATCAGTTGCCATTTTGCCTTGTATGTATCTCACCTGCTGACACTTGCTCATTATTTCTCACCTGTCTTCACTTACTGATGTTAGTTTTAATTCACCTGTTTATTTAATTTCTAATTCCAGAGCATTACTTCCAAATATACCTTCTGGTTATTACCAAAGCCCTGTGTACATGCTGGCCCTAAACTCCATGGGGTATTTGTTCAGCCGACCAGAAATTGTTCGGCTGGTTTCATTCCCATTTAAAATGTAGGATTTACTTGACTTAAACAAGGAGCAAGACACTACAAAATGTACAGTACTTTTTTTCTTTCTTCCTCTTTTTTTCTTGTTTAACTTGAGATAAAATTACAATTACTTTTTTTGTTCCTACAATGTAATATTTTAGACACAAAATTTTGTATTGACCATGCACTGATGTCAGAGGAAGGGTCCTATGGCTGTGGTAGCTAACAGTGACTCCCTAAGCTACTTAGACCCCCTAAGCTATTTCCTACAAAGGAAATATCCTGGTAAGGGACCCAGCTCTGAAGGAAGGCATGCTTTTTGGTGTGGCTGAGAACCATCTGCCACTGCAAACCCCAGCCATACCAAGAAAAAGGGTTGAAATGCTGGGAGCAGGAAATTTATAGGAGCAGTGGTAAAAATCCTACCTCAGAAACAGGATTTCCTATATGATATAAGTGAGTACGTATCTAGGAACTCAGCAACAAGATCATTCTTTACTAATTTTTCAACTTGCCCTCGAGGCAGTGTACAAGAAAAATATTTTGTGAACATTTAGATTGTTTAGTACAGTATCACTATTAAAGTTACATCTCAATTAAAATCTTATTTAAAACTATGAAAATAATACATTTTATATCATATATCACAAATGCAAAACACTGAAAAGAATTCAATAAGAAATGAAAAGTAAAGCTGCAGGTTGTTTTCATACTTTTTCCATGTTTTCTAAGTTTTTCAGGAAATCACAGACAAATTCACTCAGAAGTTCAATCTATCAGAAAGTCCATGCTTGTCAGATGCATATATACTGAAAGAAGAAAACAACTGCTCTGCTATCTACTGCTATATATAAATAATATACATTATTCATTGATTTGCACCTGTGGTTTTTCATATCCATCTACTATTTCTATAGAAGTAGAAACAGAAGTTTAAATAATTAAAATGCTGAGATGGTAAAAGCTGTGACATAAATGAAACAAAATCAAACCAGGCTGTGATCTTGCATAATGGTATGTGTGGAGACAGTGGCATTGTTCCTTAAAAAAGGTTTTTACAGATTTTATTCTGTGAGGCTTGCTACTATTGTACCTGGATATCAGAGGAAATCTTCCTGTCAGGGATAATTAGAATTTCCAGCTTATGAAGTTTGTCTTAGTATTTACAGGGATCATCTAAAGCTCAGTCAAATCAATGGAAAAGCTCCTGGGATGTGTCTCTGCTGTGCCAAGCACAAAAATATTAACCAATGCCTGACTTGGTGTTAAGTGAGCTGCCTTGTGCAGAGCCATGCAAAAGGCAGCTACCAGGAGCTAGAAAGGAGCACAGTGACAGAGCAGGTTAAGCCTCAAACAGGCTTTGGTTGCAGCCGCTGCTCATTCTCAGCTGGTGCAGCAGCTCCCTGCAGCTAGACAATGCACAGCTTGAACATTATGAAGTCCTGAGTAGTTTGGCCTCAAACTGAAACTCAGGCAGTGCCTGATAATCAGGTGTCTTAGGGTTTATGTGCTTCTCACCGCATTATTTACCCAGTAACCTGCAGTAATATAACATCAGTAGCAAGCAGAGGATATTTGAAAATGGTCTCCTGCTTTATTACTAAACTGTCAGGTAATGCATAATTCCTTAGACCTTGTGTCTGAGGTACCAGTCCTAATGCTTCCATGATACTTTAAAACTTAGCAGGAAAGTATGTGGATTTTTAACTAACTTGTAATCGTACAAATATAAACTTGTGCAAGAGAGTTTTTAGCAATATTATGAGGAGCAGGTTAGCTGTAACACTACTTTAATGAATTTTATGTTTCTTTTTATTCTCTACATCAAAATCCTTGCAACTGTTTAGAAAGGAGAAAACAGTAACCACCATACTCTGCAACCTAGAATGATTCCTCATGGGCTTCTTAAGCAAAAAATAGATAAAGCATAGAAACAGAGTAGTCATTCAAATTTAAAAGTTTTTATGAAAGTGATCTATTTGGCATTTAGTGAATCTCAAAGAGAACGTTGTGGTGCAAATGTATTTTGTCCTACATTCCAAATGGAAAATGCAGGGATTATAAAATACACTTAAGGCCCTATTTGCAAATTATGGACTTTCATTTTGGCCTTTGTTCTGTGTTTCTTAAATGTGACAGGAAAAAAGCATTGGCTGAAAGAGCTCAAAAAACTCTTATAATTGGCACCCTAGAATGGGCATCTTAGTGAGCTTTCACTGTTTTTGGGCTTGAATTTAGCAATCCGTTTTTGTCCAAATAAAGCCTGGATTCATTTCAGCACCAGAAGAACACTTTATAACACATTCTGTAATAATGAAGCAACATTTAGTGAATCAAAATGTAGTGATGAAAAAAAACAGCCTCAGCTTTGTGCATTTACTGACAATGTTAATTTGGCAGTCTCCAGTCTGAAGTGGCTCGCACCTTCTCAGCAGCATAGACAAAATTGAATTTTGTGGCCTTAACGTTACAAAAAAAATTATATGTATTATGCTTCTTGTTTGGAAATAAGAGGTGGTGCAGCTGTGAAACCTTCCTCCTCCAGCAGTCACTTTTAACTCTGCCCGTCTGATCTTTTTTTTAGGCTCTCTGGCAGAAAAAGCTCTTGGGTGGTCTTGTGCAGGCAGTGTAGTTGGTAAGAACTTTTCTGTCCCTTTCTGGAATCATTTTGCCCAGGTTAGGCTCCCACCAGAGAGCAGCCTGGTTTTCCCAAACTTGCAACTGGTCCAGTCTTTTGTGTCCAAAAGCTGCCTTCTCATTAACTACACCAGTGTTGGGAGAGGGTGGGCACATTTTAATTTCATAAAGGTGGAATTACTGGTGCATGAAGCCAACTGTTGGTGTCAGCTTCCAGCATCACTTTTAGAGGGGTGGTTATAGTAAAAAGAAAATTCTGGCTCTTTGGTTTTTATAGGAATTGCTGATGGTATGCAAAATGTTAATGAACTTAATTATTACGTATTTTCCCCATTTAATAACCAGAATGTGCCAGCATTTTGGCTATTAAACATTTCATGTGGTTGTAAAACACTACATAAGTGGATGTCTAGTGAGAAAAAAGTGTTTTGATCTACAAAATGTGAAAAAACGTCAAAGCAGAGCACGGTTATGCATTTTCAGATTTCCCAGCCATTTTATTGCTGCGCTGGTTACCACAGCAGTATCTTTGCTCTAACTTAGCTGGAGTTACAGATTTGTTAAGAGGTGGTAAATAATTGGTTTTTGTTGGAATGTGTTTAAATTGGGTAGTAAAACTATAGCTATGAATGCCTGTTCTTACTTAAGTTCTAACTCCAGAATTTTAACACTGATGTCTCATTAATTCCTTCTACAGAATTTTACATCAGCAAATGCATTTAATATTGTCTCTAAAATATGAACTTTTCTTTCAAATGAAGCTGGTTTTCCTGCATATAAGAAAGATGTTCCATCAGATAAACGAACCAAAAATGGTTTTAACTTTTCTTTAGCCTTTTACCCTTTTCCTTCAAAATACAGAACATTAGGTCTTAAAACTTCAGATTCCAGGGAACGCATGAATTTTCCAGTAGCCCAGAATGAAGCAATTATGCTGTCTCAGTGCAAATTTCACACACAAGAAGGTACAATTTTCTTAAATTATATTTCTGTTAATTACTCTGAGCCTTTCTAACTAAGCTGTGAAAGGTAACTAGATTGCTCTCAAATACAAAATTTGGAATAAAGCCAAGATGAAAATGTCTTCTGCTTCTACTTGAAGAAGAAAACTTCAGAAAAATAAACTGACAGTATCAATGAAGTAGATACATCTTCTCTCTGAACCTTCTCTTATTCAGTTTCATCTATCAAATTGCAAAATCATTTCCATTCAAACACCTGTCATCTTACACTTCTTATGAATAATTTCTTTATAATCTGTTCAGAAATAACAATAACTACTGTTAGAATAGAATTTAATGATCCCAAACTGAAAAGTTTTAAATAATTTCTTGTTCACACTTTTAAAAAATTATTCTTTTTAACAAAGATGCTGAATATTGAGATATTGTTTAAAGGTAAAAATGTTAACTAGTTTACAGTTTGCTTTTACAAATGATACATTTTTATGCGATTATGTGTCTTTGTCTATCTCCTCAAAAAACTTCTGTCTTCAGTGACCTACTGTAAATCAAACTTGATGATTCAGAATGTGAAGTTGCCGAGGTTTTGTGCAAATCAGAAGCTAACTAGAGAAGAGGATCCAGTGCTCTACTGTGTGTATCAAGGGAGGAACAGTCATAATTCAGAGCCCCATCCATTTTAAGAGGCAGGAATCAGATACCTCAGTCAAGATGTGCATATGAGGTGATCCCTCAGTGCTTTCACATCTCCAAACCAAAACTAGCATGTGAGGACAGTCCATGAGTCAAGGAGGAAGAAACATCAGAAGAAACAGAGAAATACAGTGAGGAAGAAGAAGAAAAGGCAAGGGCAATAGGAGGGTGCTGAGTGTAGTAAAAGTATAGGGGAAGTGTCTGGAAGGTACAGATATAAATTCACAAATAGGGAGGCTTCCTGTTGTGCTCTTTGTGGAGTAACTCTCAAGCGCTCTGAATTACACTTGGTAAAATCAGATAAGAGGAAAAGCTGTGAACTCACCTGAACAGAAAAGCATCTTTGCTTTCATGTGGAGCATTAGGTAGAATAAGATTTATGAAAGCAAAGCTTTATTAAGTAATTTAAAACAGGTTTCATATAAATTTTAGGGTTTTTTTTAGCAGGAGAAGTGCAGACTAAAAAATGTGATTTACTGTTGTAGAGGAGAAACGAGAATGATGGATTAATGTGTGTGCAATGTCTATGATGTGCAGTCCACAAGGCTGATGTGTAGGACAAAGCAAAGTCACTCAGATTTTATTTTGTAGGAAAAACAGCGCTGTGTGTTATTTTAGTCTCAGGGGCAGGGTCGTTCCCCAGTAAAAAGGAACTTCAAAGACACCTGTGTTTGGGATCATGGTTTGCCATATGGTGCCTTGTTCAGAAAATGCTGATGTTGACAGCAAAGGTACAAATTTTAATGGTGAAAATGCAAAAACTGGACTGCTGGTTTAACAAAGTGCATATTATTGTTAAAATATCTGTTGGAATATATAACGACTCAGAATAAAACCTTAGAGATCCATTTACTTAGCATCCCAGTAGAAGACTAGTATAAATCTGTGGCCATTTTCATGGTATTGAAGGATAGACTTTTGTGTAGGAGAACAGACTCACGTGTGTATTTTTTAAAACCTTGTTGAGGAGGAAAGGAGATTTGTGTTGATAATATATGGATCATGCTACCTGGCAAATCAATTATCCACACTTTTAAAATCAAATCAGTCCTCTAAACAAACAAAAGAGTTTTCTTATTACCTGCCTACTAAAATGCATTATGCATTTAAAAAATAACAGTAATACACTCTTGTGTCAGTGAACCATCAATCCATGGTTTAGCCACTTGCTGACTGAGTGGGAACTGCGTGAATATCAGGCTACATGACTACAAAAGAACATGCAATTGTAAAATATTCTGCTCTTCAAGAATCCTCTGAAGCAGGGAATGCTGACTGGGAGGTACAAGAGTTTGATCTCATCTTGCAATAAATAAATTAATATCCCTTTCACTGGCTGTGGAGTGGAATAATATTTTGAAATCAAGGATGATTTTCTTTCCATATTGATATTTTGGAGAGGAAAGGACCATAAGAATTTTACAGAACATCTCCAAAGTGTTAATGCAATTTTCACAGACATTGTACAAAAAAAAAGGGGGGGGGGACGGGGGACTGTACTGTAAGTTTGTACAGTGATTCTTACTCTGAGAGTATAATTGACCTGACCTGTAGGTTTCCATATATAGTCTAGAAGTCTTTCCTGAAAATGAGCTTCTGTAGAGTCAGAATTCCTCTGTCCTGTCTATGTAGTGGGTTAAATCTGGAAAACTGTGCTCCCTCTGTGATTCTTCTTCATGGTGCTGTTTCAAGGTACCTGTGGACATACCCAGCTCTATGAAATACGTGTTCTAGAGACCTGGTATGCAGCAGCAGTTAATCTCTTTTACAGATCTACTCCTACAGGGCTAAATCCACTTACTGACATAAATATAGCCATGTGGAGAGGACTTAGGTGGGGAAGAGATCAAGCAATGCTAAAGGAACTGGACAAAAGGGGCCTTAAATGTGGCATCTAGGACTATAAGAGAAATAAGAGCTGAGCTAACTACTTGCATTCTCTCAGATTTTCACAAAAGAAAAGCTAGGAGTAGAAATTGAGGGTCAGCAAAAACTTTTGTTACCAACATATTTAAGCATACAAAAAAAATGTCCCATACTTCATAGTGGAAGGAGTCTCTCCCTTCCATTCTGATGTTAAGAAGAAGTACAGTATCATTCACATGACTTACTAAAAGATCAGAGCCAATCTCGACACATTTCTGCTCTAATACTGAATATTTTCTGACCTGACAATGAAATCTCATCTTACACTAGAAAATATCAATATCTCTCTGCATTACCAGGTTCTTTGCCTTGACTGTCCTTCTTTTTTAGTCCCTCAATTGGCCTTGTAACAACTGATGGCTCACTAGATCATAGTCCAGGTTATTTTTCAATGCAGGCTGCACTGTGCCACTCATAGCAACTCTCACCAAGTTGTTCTGTGTTAGAAAATGAGCCTCACCCAAGTTCAGATGGAGGCACTTTGGCAACTAATGAACATCTCACCTACTTCAAATTGTTAGACCTTCTCCCCATCTTTCCTAGGATGGTATAGGGAGAGGACAAGCATTCTCACATCTGTCACAAATTCTTTCAGCTCTCAGCATCTCAGCAGTCAAAGGCAGTACCACGGTGTGTGGGAACTCAGTATATCATTAGCAAATTTCTAGAGCTCTGTTCTTAGACTAGGAACTCTCCTGATCCATGTTTTCTGGACAGTCCGGTGGTCTATAGGTTCTCAAGCAAACACTTCTCCCTCTCCCTCTGCTTGTCACCGGTGGAGCCCTTGCCAAAAGAGAGAAGCACAGCTGCAGTGCCACATTTCTGCTCCGCATTTCCCAGGCCAAGTAATTAGATCAGAATGGGAAATTCTTCAGTGGAACTGATTCAGCTTAAAAGATCTGCTTATGATGCCTTAGATGCCTGTCCCTGCCTAGACCATCTACCCGTGATCACCATATTCCATTCCCACTACAGTGCTCACACTAACAGAAACTCACATGTGGACTCAAGCTCACATCTCCAAACACTCCCTTCTCAAGAGCTCACTATTTTTAGCAATCATTTTAAGAGCAGTGCTGCTCTACCATGTCTTTGTATTCGAGGCAACGTGGCCCTGCTGCAGGGAGTCAGGGACAAGCAAGGCTTTTTAGAGCTGCACTGCACAAACTCAGCCCTGTTAGTGAAATGTCTATTATTAACACACCCATGATATTTGTCCCAGTGGAAACTATAAACATCAAGTCTGAAGGAAATTTTCCTGCCACTGCAACTCCTGCTGATGCTACTATTACTACCTCTGCTTGACAACAGTAGCAAGTCTTGGCTGTGAAGCAAAGGAAGGTAAGGTCAGAAAGGAAAAGCCTTTACCAACACTATCCCTGAAGTAGTGCTGGCCCAGACTGCATTGAAATGCCTGGTGTGGTGCCATCTCCTCCATCTCCAGGAGAGGGACCATTCAGAAGAAAGCAGAGCAAATGACCAATGAAATAAACCAGACAGTGATAAATTCCTGACTGTTTTTTCTCTTTTTCTGTTATAACTCTATTTGCATCAGCATTACTTTTTTCAGTCCATTCAGTTTCTTTTGCTGAAAGGCTTCTCATCTTCTGAATCAGAGCTCTCTTGATTAGGGCTGCAGCTTGTGGCAATGGTGTCCTACACCTGATGAGCCACTTTAACTCCTGTCCTGTCTTTCGTGCCTGCGGTGCTGGAAAACGTCTCTCTTTTGTAGCCACGGATTAGCCTGCCCTGCTCCAAGAACTCCATGTAGATCCAAGGTTGTTGTTGTTCACCTGGATATCCCTAGTTCAGTTTCCCTTCATCCTTCTATGTGATGGCTGCCCTTCCCCAGCCTTTTGGCCTGCAGAAACAGCCAGTGGTACCTAGAGGTCAATCAAGCAAAAAGGTGCCCTGAAGTGTTATGCCCATGTGCTCTTTCTCTCCTTGAGAGTGGTGTATGAAAATAATGTGCTGTTTGGCAAGGATGGGGGCATGCCATGGGTGTTTC